>JASVER010000033.1:4446122-4729166 GCA_030449065.1 Oceanodroma leucorhoa | reverse complement strand
GGTGGCTCCGCGCGGCCGCCGCTGGGCGCCGGGCCGCCGCCAGGTGGCAGCGAGAGGCCGCGGGGCCGCCGCCGCCSCGGGGCTGCCGCTGTCAGGGGGCTCCCTCTGCCGCCCCTCGGGGCTGCCGGCGGCGGGATTTATTGCCCCTGCCGCTCCGCAAAGTGCGTCTGCGAGCCGCGGCGGTATTTATTAATTTTATTTTTTTTATTAATTAGCTTAATCGTTGTAGCTGTCGTGGCTCGGGGCTTCTGAAAGAGGCAGCAACGATTTTAATTTGAGCCGAAGTTAAAAAGTGCTGTCGTTCTGACTGAGGAGCACGGATTTATATGGCAGGAATTAAACAGGATTGCAGTCACTTTAATTATGAGGAATGAGAAAAGTAAGTATGTTTGCAAATGGGGAAGAAAAATCATTGTGGCTAAAGCTAGAACAGCCTGGATAGGTCAGGGATGCAGCCTGGGCATCAGGGCATACACTGCATGGGTAACACCTGCACAGACCCTGAAATGTGTTCTGGAGGAAGAAACGTTTTGGGAGATCCACGGGCCAGACTGACAGTGTGGGAGCTCCTGGCTTGAATGCTAGCAGAGGTCCGTCTGGAGCTCCKCTGAACGGTCCTCTGCATAAAGGGCAAAGGCAGGTTTTGGTCCTCTGACCAGAGAAAATGCTGCATTTCCAAATTAAGTGTTTCAGAAGCATGGAAGCAATGGAAGTGCAAACAGATGACACCAAGTGTGCTGCAAAGGGTGATGAGAGATTAAAAAGTATAAGCGAAAGGCAAGGACAAGAAGTCAGTGAGATACAGTCACCAGAAGCAAACTCTGGGTGAGGAAGAGCTGATGACAACCGTGACCCCAGGCAGACTGGCTGGAGAGATCCCGCTTTCACCTGAGGGCAGCACAGCTGAGGGAGTGGGTATGTGCAGGGCTAAAACTCTGCCTTGCAACTTTGAAATCAGAAAGGCCCCGTTTAGACACACCATTGCTTAGGTGACCTGTCTTTCTACATGGTATTTCTGCAGTAAAAATATTTGATCTTTGAGAAACATTTCCTACAATTAGAGAGCAGCTGATCTACCCAGAGAAAGAAGCAAAACCGCAGTGAGAGATCTGCTGARGTACCTTCCCTGACAGACACACATAAGAGCTGTATTCAGGGAGAAAGTGAGACACTGCCCAGGGTCTGGGGAGCAAAACCAGACCATCAGTTCGCTGTTTGGACACCAGGTGGATGTACAGCCTCACCACAGGACAGAGACGACTGGCCTCATCTGAGGACTGTCATATGTGAGGTGAGAGAAGCAGGACCATTTYGTACCCCAGAGCAGCTCTTCTTTCCAGAAATAAAAAAGCAGTGACTCTGGCAGTGACCAGGCAGACAGACAGMCAGCCACTGGAGAGGAGAAGCTCTGCACCATGACTTTCCTGGGACTGCAGACGGGGGAGAGGGCTGCCCACCATCCAGCCCCCACGGACTCAGAGGCCGCTTGGGTGCCAGCTGGATCGGGATCAGCTGCAATGTCATGCCAGCTCCTCTGGTGAGCTGGAACTGGCCAGGCTCTGGAGGGGAAGAGTCATTACATCCTCCAACACTCGTGTGGGGTGTTTAAAGAGCTCAGTTGTGGGAAGTGACATGTTGGGTGGGCTCATCTTAATGCACTGAGCACCGCAGAGAAATAAATCCCCTGCCCGGTCCTGTCTGGTCACAGGAGACCAACTGAGCTTGCTGTACCCATGGCAGGTAGTGAGCACAAGCAGGACCCTAGTAGGACTAGCATCAGCTGTCTTTCATCAACAAAAATCATATCACTAGAGAAAGGGAAACCTGAGCAAGAGGCAAGCTGGGCTTGTGATACCAGGCTATGGCAGCTGCTAAGGGGTATGAGGCCAACCACAGACTACATGCGGAGGAGGAGACTGAGGCCAGCTCGTCTGGGCATTTGGCAATCTCTACTGAACCCCATTCTTCTGAGACACGCTCGGGCTCATTCAGGAAATGCCTCGATCGGTGGTAAAGTCCAGATGCTCTGCACATGCAGCAGAGTACTGCAAAGCCGTAAGGCAGCTGCCACATGGTGGGGTTAGCCAGAAGCCCCAGATGGGCATCTGAAAGCATAAAGATCGCTTAAGCCAGGCACATACCATAAAAAGTTGCTACTCTGTGGAGCAACATGAGGTAAAGGGTGATACTGGGAAAGGAAATCTAGCAGCATCACTGCTCTGAAGCCATCAGCCTGTAGCGTTTGTAAGTAGAGATGACGTGAATACAGAAAGGGGAAATGTCTGGGCTGAGAATGACCYGTTCCCTGTGCTTCTCTGACGGGAACGTTTTTGCCAGTTTGCCTTTGGCTGTTAGTGAAATGTGCCTTCTGACAACAAGCAGTGTGGTGAATAAGCCGTTGTGGACTGCATTCAACATTAGACTGGAATGAGAGAAAATGACATTTCCCATTGTCTCTACTGAGGCTTCACATATCTTTACACAATAGAAGACACAGTCTATCAACCTGCCTAAAAACCCTTCTCAAAGGTAGTACTAGACAGTCAAATCAGGCATCAAACACAACAGGGTACTGGAGGGAGTAAAATGCTTAGAACTTGTGGACTGGGACAATCATCAGCTGCAAAGGCAGCAGCAGACGAGTCAGTCCTATCTGTTGAGAGATGCGAACACAAGATGACTTTTTTTTTGAAAGTGCTARGCAATTTCAGAGCTGGTGTCATGGGAGGGATCATCTCATTGAACTCCACATCCAGACTCTGGGCTCCTTTTTCAGTCACTGAAGATGTAGTCAATATTGCCAGGGAACTGTAAATCATTATTTGCTTTGTCTTAAAGTACTTCTCCAAACAAGCTCAATGTGTTTTAAAATTATTTTTCCATTGGCTGTGCAAGGACCTGCAAGGGACTGGTTCATCTGTATACACCTGCATTGCAGTTGTCTAAACGTCAGAGAGAAGGGTCTTCTCCTATRTGGTGTGTCCATACTTCTCACACAGGGGAAAGACAGACAGATGAAAGGAAGATCCATGATTGCCCAAAGAAGGGCAGGTTTGGGACAGTGCAGTATGTGCAGAGTGAACAGAAGAACACAAAAGGAGCCACTTGACTGCATCATGAGTCAGGAACCTGATCCTGAATAATCATTGTGCTATTAGCCATACTAATTTTTTACTCCATTTCCAAGCAAGAATGATGCTGAAGGACACTCAGGCAAGGACTGAGAATAAGACATCGCAGTGCCTTTGGCAAGGTCTGGCTGACTTGACTCTGTGCTCAGACAACAGACCGCAGAATTCCTCAGCAGAGCTCAAAACCAGTTCAGCTTTGAATGGGAATTTGAACACAGAGTACCCGCAAAGCAATGGGAAGCTGGGAGTCAGGAGAGGCAAGACATTGTTTATCAGTGCAAAACAAGCAGGAAGGCAGCTCTGCCTGTCAGTGTGGGAGCACTGCAGTGGAGCCCCCACASATCAGATAGCAACTGAGCACAAAGATGGATGTGTCAGAGAACCTCAGATATTTCCCTGAAGAGAAAGTCCATGTGGTCCAGCTGAATAATGCAGTGCAGTGCACAGAAACACTTAGGAAATGCTTGCACAGAGCTCCCAAGAGCCACACATTTAGGCTTACATGTACAAGCGACTAGGGCAAGATCCAACAATCAAATAAGGATGCAAAACAATGGTGACAGCCTATGCTGCAATATCACTGGTGATGTTCACAGGCTTGGAGTAATGCTGAAAGGCCAACCAAGAAAGCAGTAAATAATAGGACTAGATGGCCAACACACTTGGGCTTATGGGCTAGAGCCAGTGTGAAGAGTAATGAGCACAGCCCTTTAGTACTGTCTGTTGAGGCTTAGAAAGGTGACACACAGCAAGGGCCAACAGGGCACCGCTCAGCACCGATCTGCAGCAGAGACATGTTGCTACAGCCTTGAGCTACAAGTTAAGGCAATAGCAGCTCATGTTTTTAAGTGTCGGTTTAATACTTTATGTGTCAGCCAACAAGCACGGACCATATCCACCTTCTTCGAGCCAGCTGAGGTTCCTGGCCAAAGCACAGGGAAGCAGGCTGTGCTGCCCGAAAGGATTTATGCTCCTGAAAACATAGTATAGCTCTATACATCCCTTCTCTCTTACACATTTATATGTCTTGGCTGAAAGAGTTTCTTCTGTAAAGATATGGGGTTTTGGTCAGAATTCACATATTTAGTTGAAAAATGCTAAACGTGCTGATCCTGACGTTCAGTTCTCTCCATATCTTGTTGATGACAAGTCACATGTCAGCATCAGGTCAAAGGACAGCCAAGTCCCATGAGAGACTCACACCTATGGAAGACAAGAGGCCTTTCTCTTTTTCTATCCRTTTCTACTTGCCTGTCCTCCTCCCCTAACCATGCCATTCCACCCCTCTGTCATACGGGACCAGTGAGGAAGAAAAGCGCAATTCTCTTTTGGTCAAAGTGAGTGATGTCAGCTCACAGCATCTCCTGAGGCCATGCATACCCCTAATGCAGGGTGGCTGGCCAAAGCCTGAAGTAGCAAAGCATATAAACCTAAGCACAGGAATCATCCTCCTTCCTTTCAAAGCTCCTATGCTTTAAGTTCAGTATGTGTACTCTGTTGGATAAAGAATAAAATTACCAAAGCATGGGRTTTGGATTACTAGTCTCAGTAGTAGCAGAGGGCCCAGTGCCACAAGGGCTCATTCAGCTCTCTGTTCTTCTGAGATGCTCCTAATTCAGGCTTCAGTGGGTAAAGTCCTTTTGTAGAGAGGTCATTCTGTGGGTGTGAGATAAATTGTGGTCTGTAAAGAGCCTTGGTTTCCTTTTAAGACACTATGAGACAATCTGTGAATTCCTTTACTTGCATTTGTGTGCAGTTACTCACACGCATAGACCCACTACAGTTGAAGGCTTGCCAATACTAATGTGGGATTTACAGTCCCCAGCCTTTATGAAGGCCTTCTGGAGGTTGCRAAATGTTAAGCATTCTCAGCAGTTCTGGAGAAAAATGACATTTTGTGGGATTACCAAAACCAGGTGTTCTTCACTGCAAAATGCCTGTCCCTTTCCTTTGTTGCAGATCGATCTGTACTCAGGCGAAGCAGCAAGACTGTCCCACACCACGGTTTCAGAGATGAACACTCCCAAGGTGAAAATCAGCAGCGTGCACAGTCCTAACTTTAGCCTAGGGAGTCTGTTGGCTTAAGTGATGGAAGCAGACAAAGAGCTCCTTAGAAATGCCGTGGGTGACAATTGTCTGTGGTGGGTTCATTCATCGCGGGGTAGTACTGTATGTGGGAAGCGAGCGCTGGCTAACAATGCCACAGCTGCTTTCCCAACCCACACGCTGGTCATGTGTGGGTCCTCGTCAGCACAATAAAGAAGGGGGTTGCAGCATTAGTTGTCTTTCACTCCATTGAAAATGGCTACAAAGCATTAAAGCCCAGCTGAGTGAGAAGGCTCACCGAAGTCAGTGTGAGGGTGTTAAGAGGCACAACTGTTTAAAGTAACTGGTTGGACAGAGGAAGGCTATTTGCAAATTGTTCTCTACCCGAAAGGGCAACATTAAAAGTGTTACACAATCAAAATCTTATATGTGCAGTGCTTGTAGAGAATGAGTGACTGAGAAGTTTATTTAATGCATAATTCAGTGGTTATGCTATTATTACCGTTCTTCTTTTTACTCCTTGTCCTTTGCACTTTTGCATATGCATTTTATTTAAAATTCCAGGAATTATTTATGCAATTTCTGTTGGAGGAACTCTTGAAGGCTTTCTACACTAGTGATCAAATACCAGGGAATTTAGTCTTCGGCTCCTGGTTAAGCTGATTATGACAGAGTGAGTTGAATCTTCACACATGCCACAAAGAGCAGCATTTGATCCTACATATACACACAAACATATATATACCTATGTGTACATAGACCCAGTTTCTGCAGCTGCATGTGAAAACTCTCACTAAATGAAAGTTCCTTGGAGCAGAAAGTGACTTTCTTCTGTGTTTGGCAACGATATCGTATGTTTAGGGATATTTCACTGTAGATTATTATTCTAAATAGTGCCAACTTGTAATGAAAATAGTGTATTAATAATGAAAAAAAGCAGTAGTATCATGAAGATAGCATATGATCACATCCACATTTTTCTTTGTTGTCTCTGACTGGAGTATTGGGTCTAAGACTGTAGGCCCTTCTCATATAAGATTCACGTACTATTTTCAGGGCATGTTTTGCACACATTCTGCTGCAATCTGAGGCTCACTGTTTGAGGATGATTTGATGAGCTTATCAGCTCCAATCACCTGCACAATGGTGCTGCCGCACAAAGAGGCTCTCTCCCAAATTTACTTCATGGTTATTTTCCCTCCTTCTATCCTGTGAGCTCTGAAAACAAGAATAAATGGAATTCCCAGTTTCCAAAGTCAAAGACAGCGTGAATTGATATTGCCCAMCGAAATGCAGTGAGACTAAATCAATAACATCTGCAATAAGGCATAATGAAGACAAAATTGTATCTTAGCTTTCCCAAACAGCTGCGAATCTATTTTTAATGATCCTCATTTTTGGCAGTCAGCTAAACAACTTTTAAAAYGTCCTCGAAAATGGATTGTTAAGTAGATCAGCAATGCAGAACACTGAAATGCCATTAATTGCAGCTTCTTCTGTGTGGTCTGTAGTACTTGGCACGAAAACACCCTCACTCTATAGCTAGACTTGAAAACATATGTGGCACCCTAGGGTAGTTAGAAAAAAAGAAATGACTTTAAATAGGTGACTTAAAGAATAATGTGGTGTGATTGCTACCACTGATTTGTATTTTTTTTAGGTAGGGTTTTTAGGGAAATTCTATCTGTTTTCACAGGCTTGCCCTATCATTCAGTGATACCGGTCTGTGTGATGACAGCTTTGTACACTGATAACCAAGCTCCTGGGCTTGGCCTCTCAGGCTCTCACCATAGCTTCTTGGTCTGAAATGGCTGAGAGTCAGCTTTCTCCCAGCACTGATGGAGTTCATCACAGCGAGATTCAATGTGGCATTTTAAACCTCAGTGTGATGTGTATTTTTTTTTAAACGCAGAGTATACAGTGACAGTGGAGGTGGTGAAAGAGAGTAGTGGGCTGAGAAGTGTATTTGGTTATTCTTTGTACTAAGTCACATCGGTCATGCTCATCTAGGGTGAACAATGTCTCCTGGCAAAGCAGAAACCAGGGGAAAAGGGCTTCCCCATGGGATCTGCTCGGGGTGATACTGTGCCATGTGAATCAATGAGGTTACTATGGGGCTGTGATTATTACTCATCTTGCATGGTGATTTGAACAACACTGACCTCCCAATTTGTTCAGCTTTGCTCTTCCTTATATCAAGCAATGAAACTGAGTTCATGTGTACCAGGTCTGTCTGGTACAAAATTAATCAATATTACTGTTCACACCTCATCCCATTGCTCCACAGGCTGCATGCTTCTTTCCTAATGAACATACAGTCCAGACATAAGTCTCCATGCTGCTCTTTGRAAGCCTTCAGGTGACTTCTCAGAACAAATGTGGTTTCCTCAGTCAGCTCCATTCCCTGGGAAAGGCTGGTGGTGAGGGCTGACACTACACCACACTCACAGCAACAGGATTGGTATGATGGAGCATGGTCATTTCAAAACGAGCACATAAATGGTCGCCAGAACCATTCAGCAGAACCTCACTTGTCTATATCTACTGGTGATCTGGTCCTCAGTTTGAAAATATTTGGTAAGTACTCAGACACTGGAAATACACACCCAACCTCAAACTTCTTTCTCATACATTTGGGAGTTGCCCTTATGGAATCTGTATTTACCCTTCCTCTCTGCTCAGTTGACCCAGCATCTCTCTTGAGGAATTTTAGCACATCCCTTGCACTGGTGTGCTATTAAGCACTTTTGTGTTGATGTCAGTTCCACATTGAGTTGACCATAGTGGGCTTCTGATCGTCTTATTTTCCTTGGATGAATGGTGTTTGGTTTCAGATTGTTAAAGACAAAAAACCTGGTCAGCAGGTCATCTACTCGTACTTGCAGTGTGCTGTCTTTTCGCTGGAGAATGAGTCTGATCCTGATTTTCATCAGTTTCCGATTTCTGCTTCGCCCTGCTCCAGTGTCATTCTGCTCACATTTTGAGAAGTGCATTTCGTGGCGCAGGGAGTGCAGAGCCCCTGAAACGGCTCCTCAGTGGAAAAAGTACTGCATGTTTGTCTTCCATGTTTATCTTAAAAATCACAGCAGAATAAAAATACTCTTTGTAGGGTGGGAGGGAACATTAATCTCTGCAGCCTGTTACTCTGAATCCTTGATGCCTTTGTCTCCTCTATCTCTAGATATCTAAGAGCTCTATTTGTATGTTTGGAAAGCAGTTGCTATGGTCTAAGTTGATTAAGCAGGTTAAGGAGAGACCACACAGTTGTGTGTTATGAGGGTTTTACTTTTGCTCATGTTAAATGCAAGTTTTCCACTCTTTGTCTAAGCAAAAATAGCATAAACATATATAGCTGTTGTTTCTGAGTGGCAAAACACCATGACTTCCCACAGATGGGACATTTTTAATAGGCATTTAACAACTGATCTGGTTACCCAGCAGTTGAGCCCCTCTGTCTGTCCTCCTCAGACATTCTTTCAGGACGACTAGATGGGATTATTTGTTTGTTCTGTGGAGTACACAAATGCTCTTCCATGCCCCCCCAACCCACCCCCATGTCAGTCCGAGTCCCAGTTTGCTTATTTTTCTATTTACCAGTATCAGGTTCCTTTGCAAACCTGTGTCTCTCCATTTCACGATGAGTAAACATGATGCTGCCATTTGTGATAACTTCAGTCTTTTTATAGAAAATTAAAAACATGCCCTGAAATTCCTGCACAAACATGCAACCATGTAACTGGAAGGAGAGCATGTTATATATCAGGAGACTGATAACTGGAGTGTTTCGAGGGAGAGGAAAACAAAACTGTTTAAAGACATCAGGCTGCATATATGATCTCTCACAGAGGAGCGTTACAAGGTATAGCCCATGAATCAGAGGAGCATCCCATCGGCACTGGGGAATTTTAATGAAGAGAATGAAATTCTCATCATGTCTAAACCAGAAATTAACATGCATCACTTTTTTCTTCCCATGGCTCTTACTGCCAGCTTCAGCTATTTTGAAATATTTGGGGCCAAAGCAGGAGCAAATCTCTAGAGGGAAGAAAGCTATTAACATCGCCAATAGTTCACAACACAGCTTTGTTTCTTGAAAGGCACAGACACGGCAGGAGGTGCTTCGTGCGGCTACACGATGGCTGTGCGACTTTGAAATAATGGCCCCTGGGGCCCTGAGCCTACGAACCATTTCTCATGCGACCGAGAGACCCCCGGGTTGTGTCAGAGCTCCTTGCGAGAGGCAGGGCTCGCGGGCGCAGCCCTCCTCTCCAGCACTGAGGGCCACTGCGGTCTGTAGGAAACCTCAGTGACCTGGCCAGAATTCGGACCAGGCTGAGAAAAAGCATTTTACTAGATGGGCTACGCAGTCCAAGTGACTTTTTACTCATGGCTAGGCCTGCGGTCATGCTATCTGCTGAAGAAACGTGGTCCTTTGTTCTTTTTTTGACAAAATGGTCTCAGACACTTCCCTGCTGCAGACACTTCCCTGCTGCACCCGTGTTCGGGGCAGCTGAGAAGAGAAAGGTAGTGAAACACAAGAGCACGCGATTATAAAGAAAGGGTGGATAAAACAGGACCTCTTTCATTTAGTTCTTGTTCCAAAATTTCCTGCCAATCTTATGAACAAATCTGAGGCAGTACAGGATAACATTAGTATCAGCACAGCTAGCTATTTAATATCAGAATTTGCTATTCAAGATCTGAGACTGGCAACCTGTCCCCAGTAATGTCTGTACTCTATTTTGACACACAAGAGCAATTGATTTCCTTAGTGCAGGTAGTTATAACGGGCACAATTTATGTGTATACCATATTTGTATGTTAACCACTGTGAGTTTTCCTCCAGATTTGCCCTTGTAAGCAAAATGTGTAGATATCCCATTCATCAGGTCAAAATTTACAGTAATATACTGCTCATTGCAAGTTGGTAAATAAGAGGAGCCAGACGTATGACATGGCCGTTACACATGGAAATTAATATGTAAATAGTTGACAAAATATGTCTGAAGAGGTTTTGTGCAAGAATATATATGGAATTGTAGGATCATAATGTTCTGTGTGGAAAATGGCTTCCTTTGTGTRTTTCTATGTCATACCCTTATACAAAGCAGGCTTGGAACACTTGACTTAGTTCCTATTCCCTATCAAATGCTATAATCTCATAAATTACTTTTCCTCACCCAAATTAAAAAAAAAACCAAAAACAAAACCAAAGAGGTCTATTTTAAATTAAAGCTTTATTTTAACTTAAAAACCAATTCAGACTCTACACCTGCTCTTCAGTCCAGCTTCCAATTTTGGTTATTCCATATAATTATTTCCTTCAATTTTTAAATATTTCCTTTTTCTGCATGAGAGACCCACATAATCAGTAAGGGAAACTAAATGAATATATGGGCGAGAGAAAATGATTAGAGACAAAGTGGTGTCAGGTTAACACATGGTGCAAGCAGAATAACAGAAACCCATTGTTTAGCTGTAGTAGGAATATGATTGTGTGTGGTAAGCTAGAAATTTTCACTCAGTTCAGGAGAAACGTGTTTTTTAAATKTAAGTATTGCTTTTGATTTAGTATACTCAAAATTTGCCTTACAGGAAAGTAAGCCAACCTTTGATTTAACTGTGTTTACCTATAATCCTAATAAAAAAATCAGGTACCTGGGTTTTACTTCAATTGTGGAGTCTGTGTTGGCAAACAAGACAGATTTGTGCTTTTACGGTGGTTTAATTTAGGACAACCACTGARATTTCACCTCAGAATAACATGCTAGTAACATGTCAGCAAAACACCTGGCATGGCTGGAACAGCCATGTAATCAAACACTTCATGATTTAAAACAAAATTAAAATAAAATAATTGCTGCTTAATACTGCCAAGAGGAAGGTTAAATGTGATCTACCTAAAAGCTTGTGTGTTGTTAAATAAGAATAATAATTAAAAAACAGTCCAGGATATCTGTGTTCCTTCATGTTTCTACCGGTAACCCTGTGGTTAAGTCAAGTAATGATTGATTTTGAGAGAATTATAGCTATTATAAACTGTAATCAGCAGAGGATGAGAATAATTACGCAGAGAAAGGGAAAAAAAGCTGAAACATGGCTGAGCAATATTCTGATTGATGGCAAAGTCATTTCCTGGCTGTTAATGACTGATTTTTCAACAGTCAGCACAAGCGCTAACCCTGTGGGGGAAAAGTCGTGTTATAAAGAAAACTACTGTCCTCGACTTATCGTTTTCATTAGGAACGGGTGAACAGGCTTGGAAAAAACCTGCCGACTGTTGTTCAGGACCATCTCTGTGTGACAAGACGGCAGCTTGGGGTGAGCATGTTTGGAAGGGCTGTGAGTTGTGCTCTTGGTTTGCCCTGGAAGTGCCCAGTAAGCCTCCATCGCCTTCAAGCTCCTGCACCCCCAAACCCCACCAAAGCACCCTGGGGAGGGCCATTTTTGTGATATTACAGGGCACGAGCAGAGCAGGATGGAACATATGACAATATCCTGTCCCAGTGAGACATTCAGATAGTCTATCTGATCTGAAAAGTGTTCTATTAATGAAAGCTCAGTTGATCCATCAGTTGTCTTTGGCATTTTGGTATTCTCAGATGAAGCGAGTACCAGTCTCTCCAGCTTCAGGCTGGTCAGATGTTACCCCTCATGTCCTGTCTGTGAGCTTCCCTCCTTGATTGCTTACATCTGCTCTCCTTCCGTCCTCAGGCCTCTCTTGTTTTGCTCTCAGGAGAAAGGCATGTCCCCTCCAGAAAGGCTAATTACCTGCCCCTCGCCACATTTCCGCGTGCGTGCACATGTGCTGGCGATATGCACGCAGGCCACAGCGAGTGAGGACCGTGGGGGGTGGATGCTGAGCAAAACAACAATCGCTGTGATCTTACWCGAGTCTCTGAATGGGGTGCATGTGCGTTTTCAAGTCCTAAAATAATTTTAATTTCTATTTTATGCTACATGAGGTCACAAAGTGGACAAGCCTACAGAACAGTGGGCTCCAGTTGACAGCCGTATGCTCTCTAAACTGTGACACTTCCCAAAAAGAGACTAATTTATCTTATCAGCTGCAACCATAAAATAGGGTAAGGAATGGAAATAGATTAGAAACCATAAAACTGAGGGAAGCAAGACAGCCGCCGTCCAGGAAGGGACAGACACTGCCCTGCGGGGTCCTGCTGACTTTGAAGAAACTTGTGGATCGTTTACTGCTGGCTCCACAAAGTGTCTGCTGTCACGGGAGCTCTCCCATCAGGTTTGAGCATCCAGAGAACTCCAGAAACAAGCTTTTTCAGAACCCCGCTTTCTCTCTTGGTGCAAAGATGATGTAGGTACCGAATTTTGAGAGCCAGCCATATACTAAAGTGCACTGCTTGCCTGCAAACCTGCGCCAAATGCTTCTACAGGCAGTTTTCCATCTGCCCAAGAAATTATGCCTACATAATGCCTAGCACTTCTGGCTGATTTCAAAGTGTCACGGAAAAACTTGGGTGGTGGATTTTCTATTAATTGCAAAAATCCAAATTTTCCAGAGTTTATAGTCCCAATTCTAAACTGTGTAATACCAGCTTGATATGAGTGCTGTTTCACTGATTTTAGTGGAGTTATACCAAACAGTGAAAACAGATGGAGTGAAGAATGCAGTTAGCAGCTGTATCTCCTCCCAACAGCAGGTCAAATGCATCTCAGCAGCCAACAGTACCAGAAAAGAAGGGAGATCAGCAGAACAAACGTTAGAAACATAAAGTGTCTGCAATACAGACTTGATAGCTTTGGGATTCTTCATTAGGGACAGTAAAAGAGACAAATAAACAGGCAGAGGGAGAAAGATGAACTACTTTTAAGCAGTGCATACAGTGGAGTAATAAATCCTTCTACTGACTCACTCGGAGGCTCAGGGAGGAGAGAATGCTGCTTTTCTCTTCTTTAACTCCTCAGGCAGTGCCTCTGAAATCCCCACTCTGCTATAGGACCCTGCAGAACATTGTTCAAAGATGGGACAGAAGATCCTCTATTTTCCTCCAAGCCAACTTACTAGTAACTTAAATCTCTGTTTAACAAACTCTCTTCTTTGGAGATGCTGGCAAAGATTTGGATGAATGTGATGGGATGCAGAGTTCCTTTCCTTTTTTTTTTCTTTTTTTTTTTCTCGTGCTCATTTTGTGGATATGATCTCAGGGTAAAATACTGAGCAATGTGTGGGTCACAGAGAACTTATTGAAGCCTGTGCTTTCAATAACTCTTTTTCAGTAGGCAGGAGGAAGCATGCAGGCTAGGATTAGTGTGCAACAGTTTGCCTTCTGGATATATATTGGTCCAGACATTTTCTTTCCTAGAGTGAAGTACATTTGCAGCAAGTGTTGCCTGAGATACTTTGAGGAAATCATGCCTAACTGGAAGCACATGGATAGTCCAATTGTTTTCAATTACTGTGTTTAGTAATGAGCATGTGCTTAAATTTCTTGCTGAACCTGAGGAGTCAGCAGGGATGAAAGGTGCCAGACTGATCCTGCTGTAGATTGCAATTTTCTGGTCRCAGGGAAGGCTAGGCAACAAGAGTGCCATTTCCCATGCCATCCTGGTGGCTGYAGCATGGGACGGAGCTGGGTTCACCTGGACTCTCACCTTGTCCCCTCACTCCATGTGACCTCGGCACAGCCATTTCTTGTCGGCATTTCCATGTCCCACATGTGAAATGAGTATGCTGATATGGTCTGTGCCTCATGCACCTGGGTACCTGCGATTAGATKGAGATGTCTAAAATCGTCGTGCTTTTCTGCCTTTCCCTTCATGATTAGCAGTGCCTTGCAAGCTTTCCTCCTTGTGCCCCTGCCAGGACATGAGGACCCCATCCCAGCGCTGTGTTCCCACTCACACCTCCAGTGTTAGCACCGGGGAGCAGAGCCACAGCTGAGGAGGCGCAGGGAGGGYGGAGTGGGAGGACGAATGAGGTTTGGGTGGCACTGCAGAGGGACGCTGCTGTAAGCCCACTGCCTTTCAGTGAGGGCCTCAGGACAGCTGACAACTACCATGGCAGATGCTGACAGGCAGTGATTTCCACCAAGTCCTCTGCTTCCTGCCTCAGSAGGAGTCATCTTAGTCATAATCCATTCCCTGGTTTTGGCCTGGTCTAGCCACCTTCCCCTAGCCACATCCCTCATCTCGTTTCCAGGAGATGGCCAGTGAGATATCTC
The DNA here is from genome assembly GCA_030449065.1 of Oceanodroma leucorhoa. Taxonomy (NCBI): domain Eukaryota; kingdom Metazoa; phylum Chordata; class Aves; order Procellariiformes; genus Oceanodroma; species Oceanodroma leucorhoa. Next base: position 4,714,795 of record JASVER010000033.1, on the reverse strand, counting down.
CCTCTGTCCTCCAGCCACTTCCAGAGCCCCTGGATTAACAGATGGGCTTCTTGGGACTGAACAGGTCTCACTGGATCTGGAAACATGGTTTGTTCAGTCTGCTTGGAAAGTCATATGCTTACTCAGACATCCGACCAAGGACACAGGAAACTAAGACCTCTTCTTTCCCTCTTCCTGCTTTGAAAACAGTGGCTTCATGTTGGGAAAGCTTTAGGTAAGCCTTGGGTGGAAAACATTTTGCAAACCAGCCCCATAGGGTGGTTTCAGCCAAAGGTGCCTCTGAAAGCCAGAGGGTGGCTAAGGCTGCCAGCAAAGCTGCCAGGCATTGCCAGCTACCATGGTGCTTTTTTATCCGGCCATTTGTTGACTGAAAACTGGATCAAGACCCATGCACGAAAGATATATCTATTTCCTGGGAAAGGGCAGCTTAGTACTTGCGTATCAAGTAAAAGAGCAGCAAGCTTGCTGGGTTTTGTTTTCCTTTTTTTCCCCCTCTTGAAAGGAAATTGTGAGTCATGGTTCCAACAGTCTGAAACATAACAACACCGATGGCCAGATCAACAAACAGGCTAGCAGAAGGCCATGTGGAGCAGGGGTGGACCGACAGCCAAATGCCCTTGCCTGAGCAAATGCAGTTAGCAAAACTTTGTCATCCAAGCTCTTTGGATGCCAAATGTGTTCACTGAGTAAATGAGAGAGCTGGGTTGGTCGTTTTCAGGAAATGGCACAGGAAAAGGATTCCTACAGTAGGTGACAGGCAGAGAACTGTCACGGGGGAACAGCTCTGAGACGAAGCCCAGCTTGCCAGAGATGTAACTTCACCCCATGCATTCCACTACTGCTCGGATGTTCCTCTAGCTTGACCTGCTCTTCTCTTGCTCTCTGAGCAAGTTTCTTGCCAAGGTTTTCTCAAGAGTGCTCTCAGACAACAAACAGCAGTTTGTTCTCTTACACAGGGGCTTTTTCACCCCTAAAAAACCTTTTATGTCATGAGTGCAGCTTCCCCCTGGCACTGCACTTCAAGAACAGACATGGAAAAATGAAGTCAGGAGATAACGCACAGTGCAGTGGAATGAGGGCACCAGCATGGAGACATTTTTGCATTTTTTTAAAAGTGCCAAATAAATTCTGTTCCATAAAAGTGACAAGAAACCAATTTAAAGAGAAAGGAAGAAAGTTTCAGCATGAGTCACTGCTCTATACATTCTGAAAACTACAATAAAAATAAGCAGCTCCCCCAAAGCTGTATCCTCTTGGCAGCACACAGCATAGTAAGTAGTCTACAGCACAAGGCTGGGAGAGAAGTTACCCATCTTTTGTTTAGAGAGAGCACTAATGCAGCAGACAGGGTACTGATGCCAGCTACAGGGCTGGTGGAGTCATCAGCACCCATCCCATCCCATCCCATCCCATCCCATCCCATCCCATCCCATTCTTCTGCCATACTGGAAATTTGCTGTCTCATCTGCCATGCTCAGAGGTCAAGATTTTAGCCTAGTTTTCTCATGATCTGGAATGTCTCATGGGAGCCATCCCAGCTTTTTCTGATTGACCACAAGAAATGTGCACAAGCCCAGCAACAATTCATGAGTCCAAAGGAAGCCCTAATGAGTGCCCTGCTCATGGGATTCCACTTCACTTTTAAGCCTTCATCCCCCAGCAATCATAGAAGGTTTTAAAAGTACTATACTGAAGAGAAGCTTGGTTCTGCTGTATTAAGGTCGCTGGAGAATTTGCTTTTGCTCAGATCCTTTAGTTACAGAGAAGGGGAGCCAGAGTGCCATGTTTGCAGTTTTAATTTTGGATGGCCAATGGCAGGATTGTTACAAAACTATTTCTTACAGGTGTGTTTGCACAATGAAAGCATCTAATATGGCCAAAAGAAGCAGGGAAACCACTCCTTTGTACAGCTTTGTACTTCTTTCTTTTCCGTGTTGAAGTGACAAAACACATAATAAGTTACATCTGACTTGGTGAAATTTTACATGCACGAGAGTTGGCTGGGAAATGCACTCTATCTGAACTTTGTGGCCAATGGCCAAGTTAAATAAACCCAATTAATATTAATTTCCCTTACCCCTTCCATCCCTTCCCTGGTAAATAGAACCACCTCTGGGATTTCTAATGGTAAGTTACCCTTGCAGCGTCTGGTTTAACTTGGCTACTATATCGACAAGATGTTTTTCCACTTTGAGTCTTTTTTCTCTTTCTTTGTAAACTTGCAAAACTTCAGAATCCTCACTGAATCCCTATAACTTTTCTTTTGTAAGGGTATTTTGATCTCTTTTAGTTCATGCTTAGGCATAAAAGCAGTATAATCTAGCTTGTGGGATGTGACTAAAATTGTAAATATTTGTTATGTKTAAGAGCCTTGGGGTGGTGTGTGACTTGAATGGATATGAAGATATTTAGCAAATAAATCTGTGTTCCAAAGTAGAAGGAATAATTTATTACCCRTACAACACAAAAAATGAAGCCATGCTACAGYCACATCTCAGCGTCAGCTCTGATAYCTTCCAAAAGTGTTCTTACCAAAGAGAATTCTAACTTCAGGTTTTTTTATGAAAAGTTGTTCTCTAGGATGTGTGCTATGAATATGGGCTGAAGTTTGTATTGATTGTATTCTGTGTGAGGTTCATTACCAAAATAGTTGAGCAAACATTCACAGATGTGAACTCTCTGCACTATTCCCCCTGTTTTTCTCATAGAAACATTGTACCCTGAGACTCCAGACTCTCTTTTGTCTCTGTGCAYTGGGAACAGGACCTGGCTTGCCTGATTTGGAAAGCAGCTTGTGCATTAGCRAATGTGCTTTCAGGATGGAGTTAGCATTTTAGTAACGTGGATCAGTTTTATTCAGCYGTCTCTTCAGGTCTGGCCAAGGTTGGGAGCCATGGGGCTTCCAGTCCCTACAGGATTCATCTCGGGGGCCACTTTGCCAAGGCCAATCACTTTGTTGCCATAGCTGGGGCCAGGGGACAGCGTGCAAGAGAATATTCTTGATTTTAATGCAAGATGTTAATGAAACATTTTTGATGTTAAACAAAAAAAAAGRAAGATGAAGGGAAAAAGCTGACAGAGAGAGGAGAGAGGAGAAACCCATTCAGAAACCTCTCAACCTTGTTGGTTTGCGTGACCTGTGGAGCTGAGACATACAGAATGCGCCAGTACTTAGTGATGTGCTCTGAATAAACTTAGTCTCCACTGGGACACAGGAATGATTGCAAGGACACACCAAACTCTGCCCTGTCTGAGTGTGGCCAAGAGCCACGTGTGAGGACAGGGCAGACAAACCATGGTCCTCTGGAGAGGGCACAGTCCGCACAGACTGCTGGCTGCAGACAAGATGAAACCTTTGGTTTCTCCCRTAGCTGCTTTTTCTTGGCTGTTAGTTCATGGAAATGGCATATACTAGAGCGTGGGTCTGATCAGTGTTTTCTTCTCAAGGGGAGACACTGGTGGCTTTGTTTAGTCTTGCTGTAAGTGGTTGAAATAACAAACCCAGCAAAGCCACAAACCCTCTTCATGTGCCAGAGCCCTGTGGTAAAATGTCTGCAGAGCTTTAAAAATGCAACACAAAAAATGGAAAGCTTCTGCCACATACAGAGCACTCCCTCAAGCCATTGACTGTTTCCGATCAAGTTAGAGATACATTTCATGCATAAAAGGGAGAACTACATCGCCACAGAGGATGACTGCATTTTCCACTGAGGGAATTTATACTTTACCTAATAGTTGTGACATGAAACCCTTTTGTAAACTACCCTGTTCAAACACCGAATGGCTTTTTTGCAGAAGGACAGAGCATCTGCAGAAGCTGTCAAGAATTGATGTGCCTTTGCCTCAAGTCAAAGAGTGATGTATTGACTCTCAATGTGATTAGGATGGACTTTTGCCCAGAACAGGAAAATTGGTTCTGAATGAAAATTGCTTTTCAGAAGTGGCTCTTCGTTAATGATATTATTATTATTATTTTATTTTAATGTAATTAGGGTTATGTTCTAAAATCATAATTGTCATCGTTATACTTTCCTTAAGTCAGCGTAGCATTACATTTAGTGATCTTAGTAATGACGCAAAAGAGTTGTGAATTTCACCTGCCACAGATAGTGCCTTCTGTTTCTACATAATCTGGTTGTGCTTAGAACAGAAATTGTCCTTGAGGTGCCTCAGAAATGTACTGTCTTGATCATAGCAATTACCTGAGACTGAAAAGCCATCTGGTTAAAATCATGTCTTCTTATGTGCTTTATGTACCTTCTTTAAAACATATTCCTCCTTCCCCCCTGAAAAATTAGAACAACTGACATGTTTAAGCATTTTTCTAGTCATACAGTTTAACAAATTGTTTTTTAATAGCTGCACTGGGCAATGAACTATTTSAGTTGAGCCTGTGGTGACCATTTTCATGCACCGTTGGGATGTGGGCTAATGAATCTCTGTTCCAAGGAGCTTGGGAGCCACGGAAATGCTCACCAAATAAGCCCAGAGGGTACGCTGCTAGGTGTATTTTAATGCCTTGAGAGAGAGCAGCATAGCAGGATGCTGTGGAAAAGCTGACCTTCCTTTCTTGAGAAATAAGGATACCACAAGTGATAAAAGAAAAAACCCTCTGTGTCCCCTCTCCCTCTCTGGTAATGTGGTAATGCCCCAAGGAACAGCCTAGCCTTCAATTTAATTTCAGTCACTCATGCATTTTTTACCCATGACATCACCCTGAAGTGATTGAAAATTATAACCGGGATGTGAACTCAAGCAGAAGCTTATGGACTTTTCACTGTGTCATAAGGAACGAGAAATGAGGTGACTCATCTTTCAACAGGTCTCCCAGTGGGCATTTGTGTCCCATGCTGCACTCTGGCTAGTCATCTTTCAAGCCGCTCCACAGCAGATCAAGCGGAAAGGAGACTACAGCTGGCATATGAGAGCTAGTCTGGATGGGGAGGCGAGTAAAAGGATGACACATTTGTGTGACAAGACCGGTGAGGTGCCATAGTAGCCCAAGCAAGCACAGATCAATGATGATTTGACCTGCCATGAAACCAACTTTGGTATAAATCCACCATTACCTCTCCCTTAAAAAAATATGCCCATTAGCCTTGTTCCAAAGTAAAAGAAAAGAAAAAAAAAAAAGCCAGTTTAATTTTCCCGGAGGAAAAAAATTAGGAAAACATCAGAATTCACACACTTTTGTGCTGTGATAATGTCTGTGCTTCCTGCAACGGGCTTGGAGATCAGCTTTTTGATGTGGCACTGTCAACAGAGGATGACTCCAGCCAGTTTGAAAAATGCCTGGTCAGGTTTCTATCGTAACTCACTGTCTTGTAAATATGTTTAATTTCTGTTCTAGCAGAGCCTATCTTCTAGCAAAAATACAGAGATTTGTGCATTTATCCCCCACAAAAGTCATAATGCTTCTGGAGTTTACAGACAGGCGTTACAAATACTTCCGTCTAAGCCTCACTTGCTGTGAAGTTCAGTGTCATTTGGCAGCAGAAGACATTAATCACTACAGAGAAGGGCAGGCTAATGTTTCTAAGCCAGGCAGGGCTTGTATCTGCTTCCCAAATAGCTTACCCTAACAGTTCTTTTTATTGAGATTGATTCCCCATATTTTGCTAGTTTGGGGATATAGTCCATTTATATTTATCTTGTACTGTAAAGCTAATAATTGACATTGTTATTGTAGCTATTTTATGAGACATTTTCTTAGTACCTGAGGGTGTTTTTATTACTCCACTTTTGGCCTTTCCTTTAGAGTACCAAAAGTATATGGGGGGGGAGGGGAGGAGGAAGAAGAGTTGTACACACTTTGTAAAGAAATTCATTGGCTGATTAGTATTATTTCTTTGTTTATATCACTCTTGTATTTTCTTTGACTCCAGTTCTGGCTAGAAAGCTAACCATCCACACAAGTTGGAGGATAGCCTGAAGGAAGCTCTAATTTAATTTCATGCTCTCCATATCCCCTGTATGAAATAAACAATAGCCAAAATGCCCCGTCCCACTGATATTTGGTGACAGGGACCTTACACAGAGGGTTATAAGGGGGCAAGGTTGGCCATTGCACCCACTCTCATCCTGCTAAGGAAATTTCCCGTATGCAAATATTTCCCTGAGAAACGTTCCTCCTGGTGGAGTGGAGTAAATGTGGCAATGGAGAACTGGGTGAGGAAGGATTAGATGATACTCTATTTCTTACTCTTTGCATTCAATTTAACATCACTTAATGCCTGCAAAACATGATATCCATAATTTTGGGTTGATAATAAGCTATTAGAGAACTTTATGGCTTTTCTGAGAGGCTGAATCTTGCATAGGTACATATAAGCATTTTCACCTTCAGCTTGTTATGGAAGATGACTTATTTACAGAAGGAAATTTTCATCCAGAAAATTAGGAACCTTCACTGACAATGAGGCAAAATGGCATAAAGTCGGTCTCTCATTTCAGTTTTGACGGTGAGTCTGTGGGCTGATGGCATCCATACTGCTAGGATTACTCTGAAGTTGTCTTAGAACACATGATCCAGTGAAGACTGATACATACCTTCATTATTGCCAATTAGTACAGGATAGTGTGAAAGATGAGACAATTGCCTGGGCCCTGAGGCTTCTCCAGCAAGTGAATTGATGGTGCCAGTCAGAAAAGACTCCAGATTTCAGGGCCAGGAGGGGCCACTATATCACTGAGTCTGACTTCTTGAATAACACAGGCCATAACTTTTGCTCTGTTACTTGTATCTTCATAATATCTCCCTTCTCACAGATGGATGATTAGGCAAGAAGATGGAARAAAAAAGGGAAGCATATATAAGGGCCCTTTATATCAGCTGGAAAGCCCAGTGGAGCAGCATATCTGGTAAGTCTCTCTAGGTGTCTTTAATTCTCAGACAGAGACTGTTAGTCTGGGGCTAAAACGGCCTGTCTGGAGAGTATTGAAACCCTGTCAATGCTAAAGTGTCGATACGTCTGTCAGTGTTGGTGTTTTGGAGGCAGCTTCCCCTGGGTGTGAAATTGGCCCTAGGCTGCAAACAGGACCTGGGAGAAGGTTCCCTCTGCAGCCTGTGTTAATTTAGGGGACCTGTATATGTCCCATGAATAGATTCTCACAGCTATTTATATAAATTTCATTTCTTGAGAATAATACTTGCATGGTTCCGTATATTTTGTGGCATTTAAGACAAACAGTGATTGTCACAGATGTCCTTCATAGAACCATGTCTCAATCTCTTGAATGGCCGTGGCTGTCTGAGGGGTAGCACTGTAAACCAGAGTGTCCCCGAGAGTGGAGCTGGGAAACCAACCTTCAGCTATGGAGGACATGTTGGGCTGTTGGTGGCTGATCCAAACTCTTCCACTATTCAGACAAAAGATTAGACAGCCAAGGAGTGAGCCTCATAACTCTCTAGGGATGCTTTGAGCCTACATGGACCAAAGAGGAACCGGAGGACTTGTGGATCCAGTCTGAGGTCTAGTAGAGGTGTTTGATCAGGTTGGAGATTTTCTTTTTCATCTCATGATGAAGTTCAAGCCTTACTGGGAAACTTTGACTCTGTTACTCTTTCCAGGAAATTATTGCCTTTGATGAATCATAGAATCATAGAATCATCAAGGTTGGAAAAGACCTCTAAGATCATTGAGTCCAACCATCAACCCAGTACAAATGCCCACTAAACCAAGTCCTGAAGCACCTCATCCACACGTTTTTTGAACACCTCCAGGGATGGTGACTCCACCACTTCCCTGGGCAGCCTGTTCCAATGCCTGACTACCCTTTCAGTGAAAAAATTTTTCCTAATATCCAATCTAAAATGAGATTTCATCTATAGTCATTCACCCCTTAGATAAAGTCACAAAATCCAACTACATTTTTAAACACGACCATTTCTTTCCTTAACACATTTGTGTTTATCAGTTTATACATTTCCTCCAACTAATTTTTCTTAGACAAGAACCTAAAACTGGCTTTAATGAGAGCTAAAGGGCACTTCTTGAAGTGTCAAAAATAAGAATTTTCCTTCAGGTTTAATTTGGGTACTGGGAAAATATTTTTTTCCTAATGTGATTTTAAATTACTAAATTTCTTCAGTGGTTTTAAATGACTCTGCAATAAACAGTACATAATCTCTATTCTTGCCTAAAAGGAAGCCTTCTATTCTTRTTCTTATAATCTGGAATCTCAATTGTTTTCAAAGGTATCAGTAAGAAGAAATAAATGTTTCAGAATATTGAGTCAGAATATCCTGGGAGATGCCCATCTTTCAGTGGGATTGATAGTGGGCAACTTTTCTTACCTGTAGTTCAGGCACAGGCTATAAATCCAAGGTGATATAATGACACACTTTCCAGGGGCATCACCCTCTTTTCATTCGTATCTTGCAATAAAATCACTAAGTTTTCCTCTGTGAGTTTTGCTGTGCCTAGGCAACCACTCCAGCACCATGTGATAGCTAGCTGACAAGAGGAGGACATTGTGAACTCAGCTAATTTGCCGAAGCACAGATGTCCAGGGCCATTTGAAATGCCCTGCAGAAAATAAGATGTCCACACAGGGCTGGCAGATACAGCATAGAACCTGTGGGAGACCCATGATCTTCTTGAGGATAGGTTGGATACCCTGGAATGTCTCAAATGAAACAATTTGCCTGTATTTATGCAATAAACTCAACCCACTCTGTATAAAACCTAAAGCTATCCCCTTCCCCTCTCTAGACACTCGTCCACAGTCCCATGAGCCCAGAGAGTGCCTTGAAAATGAAGAAGACCATAACAGTGGAATGCATCAGCTCCACCTCGTGATGGCATTTTTAACATCTGGACCCATAACTGCAAGTGACTAGTGACAAGGAGACAACGGCTAAGCATAATATCAACATTTTGTTAACCGTGTTTGCAAAAGCAACCAGTCCCCTTCACCCCTTGCCCTCACCGCTGGAGCAGGAACTCCCCGGCGGCTGCAGCAGCCTGCACGGAGCGGGGAAATCGCCTCACCATGGGGGGAGCACAGCATCAGCCTCCTCCACCCCCCGAGCTCCCCAAGGGCAACYGGGGGGCAGGCACGGCCTTTCGGGCTCCCACTGCTTGAGTGGTTGCTGCTGCTCTGCCCTAGCCACTCGCCGAAGCAGTGGGTGCAGACATGGCTTAGGAAGTGCGAAGGTCTGCAAACTCCTCCCTCCTGCCCCGACATTCCCTGTTCGTGTTTTCACTGACTGGTGTTGATGGTCACAAAATATCCATGCTGTTTCTGAGCTGAGGATTTTCTTCTGTTGGTGTAATTTCGTGTGGCAAACGTGATGCTTGGATGGGGTGACCCATGTGATGCTCTCCCGAAGCCACCGAGCTGTTATGGTGTGCGGTTGCCCCAGCACTGCGTCATTCCAGCAGGCAAAGTCACCGGCAGGGCCAGGTATTCAAAAATCGTATGTCTAGTTCTGCACAGAGAGAGGTGTTTGGAAGATAAGAATCTGCTCTCTGTCCAAACACACAACTTTGTCTCTGTGTTTGCACTATGCAATGCATGTGTGTGGAAATGCACAGTCTGGTACGTGTGTTTGTACAGAACAACCTTTTATTTTTTTAAATGTCCTCACCGGAGCATAAGAAATCACTTGTCCTGTGTAGGGGAATTTTACAGACTTTCAGTCTAGCTTATCCATGGCCATGGCAAGAACAGCCATCTCAAAAGGTGTTGATGCAGGATGCTGTTGATTTTTGGTCAACTAGAGGTCTAACCTGCAAAACCCAGTGCCAGAAGAGACATTCCTGCCTTGACATCAACAGATCGGGCCAGAGAGGATGCAGCCATTATAAGGAGGAGGCTGTGCGGCTGTTTAACTACTACATGCAGTGGTGGAGCACGCTGGCTTGTGCTCTTTACCCTCCCTTTCTCCTGAGTAGAGCACACTTATGTGTGTACAGGTGCACACGTCAGGGTAACGTTAGGGGTAATGAAGATAAGATGAACTAGCATACAATAGGAATAACGGGAAAGTATTAAAACTTACTAGTATTGTCCTTGACTTTCCTTAGTTTCAGTTTACACTTTCACCTTCTCCAGTCAGCCAAATTGCTATGGTAATTAATATATTGAAAAAACATTTGGGTTTGATGTAATGCTGTGATTTTAGCCTTAATGCATAGTCTTGGCTTATCTAACTACTTGTCTGGGGTCTTGTGAATCTCTATAGCAGATTGATGCCTCTTCAAAGCCATCTGGAAGAAGATCTACCCACTCTTTTTTTTCCCTGCTCTTTTAATTGGAACTGYTGGCTGGCCCTGTGTATAAGAGCAGTACAAAGGCTGAGAAAACAGAGAGGTCTTACACTAAACCATTCGAAAGGGCAGCAGGAGACGTCATCCATTTTGTGTATAGATATGTTTAGATAGATGTGGTAAGCCATGAGAAGTGGATGCCTTGACAGGTTACTTTTCAAAGACTGCTGATTTGCAGTGACCTCTGACTGCTCTCAAAACAGCTGAATTCTGCAGACTCTGGTAATTTGAGATAGAAACTGTTTTGAAGTCGGCTGGGTGTAAAGAGTCTATTGCTGCCCTGGGTGTCTCAATATCACAAGGAAAAGTAGAGCAGGGAAAAAGGATGCCATAGTCGGAAACTCCCTTGTCTGATTTTGCAGGGGACAACTCACTCTGTTTGCAGGACAACGCCTGGGTGAAAACCACGCACCTATATAGTCAGATGTTGTCAGTCCCCCCAGGCCAGCCATTGCCTTCAGGATGTGTGTAAAAACTCCCTGTTCCCCTCTGCATGATGCTTCCYTGTTATGTGGGAGACTCATATAAATGTATTTTAAATGCACAGCATGTTATGGACCATGTTGCAATTCTATAAAATAGAGGCAGACTGTTTAGGGAAAGGTAAAATAACCACCCTTTTCTCTCAGACTATTAAAATAATCAAGTTAACAAAGTTCTTTTCAACCTGTACTGGAAGTCTGTTGCCTTTCTGTCAGATGTGTAGAAGCTCTTGTAAGCCTGAAACTTTTCTTCTTTTTTTTTTTTTTTTTTTTGTTTTGCTTTTTTTTTTTTTTGGTTTGTTTTAAATGTTAACACATGGTTTAATAAAAGATATTCCCCTTCTAATAAAGTTTGTCTCTGTTCTGGGCTACCATATATTTTTTATTCTGGGCCCATAGGGCTGCATGACGCTGAGGACACCTGGAAAGGAGCTGCTCCCACCTCTCTGACCATTCTCCTCAGCGGCCATCCCAGTTCATCCACCAGCACAGACAGGGAGTGTGCACACAAACCTCCGTCTGTCTTTGGACACATGCTTGCAGGATCCCAGTTGCCCTCTCCCCTTGCCATGCACATACAATTTTAAGGGATCCTAAACATCTGCTTCCAGATGTTCATGTGGAGATTACCTACAAAACCCCTGCATTTAATGTATCTATATGCCCTTTAAAACACCACAAATTTTCATTTATTTATTCTTGCAGCAGGCATGGGACTAGAGGGGCCAGACTGGCAGTCCCGAGGTACAAGGAGAAAGCAAAGGAGGGGCAGGACGACAGGGTCCATGGAGCACGGCCACTGAGCAGGGTCCATGGAGCAAGCCTTTGGCAGGTTGAGGAGAGCCCCCAGACACCTTCAATCCCAGCCAAGTGGCTCAAATGCAAGACTCCTACTCCTTGCATGCTCCCAGCGCGGCTGCAGGCAAGGCAAAARTACCATTGAAACACTCAGGGAGAGCTTTTAAACCCACGACAGCCCTTTTCAGGCAGGGCTTACTTTACAGCAACGGGCTGAAAGATGGCGAATGTGGCTAAATGAAGGATGAGCCGTTACGGAAAAGGCAGCACCGAGTCTCCTCGCATTTAGGAGCYGGGTGGGAAGCCTATGACAACCGCAGCATGCGGGGAGGCAGCCGCGGAGCCGGCGTTGGGGCCGTCGGGSCGGGTGGCAGGCGTGCAGCCTCCTGGGTGCCGGCCCGGCCAGCGGCTGGCGCGGGCTCGGCACAGCTGGAGCTTGGCCGCCAAAACCTAATGCGTCTGCACTGAACATGTGCCGAGCGAGATTTGTTTTAAAGGCTTGATAAATTGGGCAGATTTGGGCAGATTTTGAGAAAATGTCTGGCTGTGAGATGGGGGCAGGTCTCAGCCACGTGGTCCAGAGAGTCATCCTGCTGAAACTTCTCAGCTGAGTGCCTGAAAGGTTTTCTTTTTTAATATAGACAAAAGTTATACTTTCAATTAGCCTCTCTCTTGTATAGGCATCTGGACCATTTAGATGAAATTTCCAGGAAAAAATCACTCTCACATACCAATCCAGAGTAGAAAATTTCAGCAGAACCAAACTGATTTGGTTTAGTTCAAAGCTCCATGTTTTAGGAAGTTAGAGTAACAAAGTATCAGGCTAATTTTCTGATGGTATTCCTAACCCATCTGCTTTAATAAAAGCCTCACATGTGTTTTAAAGCCTGAAGTATATCATTCCTAGATTTGCTAAAGTAATTCTTGATTTTGAATCATTAACGACAGGAGACAGTGCTGTAGTTTCCAACAAGCGCATCATCAAACTTTACTTAACACTTACGATGCCTTTTGTGGGCATGGCTGATTTCCTTCTCCATAATAAAAGTAATTTGCTGGCTATCATTTCATATTCAACAACCTTGTCACAGAACTCAATCAAACTAACTTGAGGTATCTACAAGCAATTATTATCAACACGTGCTATTTTTCCTCTTAATTATCCTGCTCTTGGAAGGGTCTGACTGTTGGAGGATGGCAGATTTCATTATGGAAAAAAAAACAACTAACCCCCTCCCCACCATTTATAAACCTTATTTTTACCAGAAAAAAGGCAGAAAAGTTGAATGTCCTGTTAAGCCCCAGAAACCAGAAGACAAATGAAAGAATTGGAGAACTGTGTGTGTTTTTTTACCCAGTCTTATGATTTTTAAAGCCGTCTCATAAGTTTGGTGGTCTTAATGTTGCTTTCTGCTGGATTTGTATTGGCACTASCACTGTATATTAATTTCATATGTTAATAGTTTTACAGAAATATGCTTAAGTGCCTAAAAGCACCAAGTAGGAGCAATGGTTGTTAACAAAACATCATAAACAGGTCTTGGATGATTAAAGGCCCCTCTTGCAATTGGGAAAATGTTATCTCTGTAATTGTCGCTGGTGTCTGGCTCAAGCAAGCGATCCCCCTGACACTTTCTGTTCAGATGCGGATTCTGAACTGATGTAATTCAATACAATCCCATTGACTTTGCCAGCTATTCTGTGCTGTGATTCTGGCACATATAATCCACATTTTTAAATACAGATATGTATTTTCTTCTGCCATAAGATAAGAGTCATTTATAGTCATGTTTCAACAGTACTTCGATCTTGACTTAAGCCAATCGAATTGAATGTAAAATCCTGGTTAAGCATATTATTATTGTTTTCCTCTCTTGTTAGTATAGAGATTATATCAGTATTAGACTTTAAAGTTAAAGCAAAGATATTTTTATAAAAAAAAATAACTAAACTGGAAATTTACATTTGTTCACCATTGATTTAGGGGGAAATACATGTTTTTTCAATACTATTTTTTTGCACCCTAAATACAGGTCAGATTTTAGTATTCCCTATATTTATTGAGAACTTAGTTCAAAGATTTGAGTGGATTTACAGCTGAATTACCAAAATCTTTTGTATATATATGTACATAAATACACAGGCTATCTCCAAGAAAAAAAAAAGGGCTTTATTCAGAATAAAGGTCACTTTCATTCTGTTTCTGACACTAAAATTTAATTTTACATTTGTTAAAAACCAATGTCAATTCATTACTGATATTTGAAGGGTGATTTCATTAAGCATATGGGTTTGTCTACATTTTGAAAGCAGCTGTTTTTAAGACCTGAAGAGTATACATGAAACACTGGGATTTGGGCTGCTTTCTGTAGACAAAAAAGAAAAAAAAATCCTTATGGCTTTTAAAATATTTATTTTTTCTTGCAGTGATTTATCATATTATAAAAGTATCATCAACGTATAATCCTCACATTCTCCAGTGCATAACAAACATACGTGTTTGTTATTACGGACCAAAAGAACAGGTAGCTTCACAACCATGATGCTCCACGGAAAGAAACATATGGAGATACGCAGGACTTGTTAATTTGTTCTCAAAAGGGTACAGATAAAAGCAGATGCTAAGGGGCAATAAATTATACTTTTTCGTACATTTTCTTCAGTCGTTTTTTTTAACCCTCCTAGTTGACACAGAATTTCCTCTGCAGCATTATTTATTGCCAGTTATGTTGCTAGGCTGCCTGGGAGGGCAAAATGGAAAACTTTCTGAAGTGTACTTGGAGAATGCTCTTTTAAACCAGATGATTTGTGAGTAAAACTTGGAAAGCTGGGAGTATATTTTAGATATGTTAGCTGTCTTGTAGTGGRCTTTTATACAGTGAATGACAGACTCTGGAAAGTGTTGCTTATACAGGGAATGTTTACCAAGATGTATTTGAGTGTCTCACCAATATGTGGGCTATAATCTTCTCAGCATAAAGTATGATCTTCCATTTCTCCACTTGAAGGCTCTATAAATGTTGGAGAGTTATATTTTGGAAAATGATTGTTAATTTTGGGCTTGCCTCTTCTAGGAGCTTAAGTATTAGAGAGCACCGACGCCTCTCTTCAGAAAACTAGATTCTTACCATGTGTCTCAAGCCACACACCAAAACATTGGAAGCATCAGAAACCAGTACTCACTTCTGAAAATTTTAGGGCTTGAATGACTGGCCTGGCACGTCCTTTACAGAAAGGTTTTAATGGGAACTTTGTCTAACCCGGGTCTGGTGTAAACCAACAACTGCCAAAGATGCTCAGAGCTCCTAAGAGCAAATGATTATATTATGCGCATACCTACATGTCGAGTGCGTATATATGCTAAATATATTTCTGCATGGACACATTTGCATACAGGAACACAAGGAGCAAGAGCAGCTTCCATATCTGAGAGATCCCACAGGTGGGTGCAAGGAAACAGCTGGGAAAGGCTGGGAAAGGGATGCCTCCCGAGGACCGGGCACTTACACTGCGGCCCTTCCTCCCAGCTCACCTGCTGCATGAGTGCCTCCCCCATGCACTCCTCATCCTCATCCTCCCACCACCTCCTCCGCCTCCCACCACTGAGGTGGCATCTGCAGAGAGGAGGGATGAGGGAGGTGAGGTGGGAAGCCCAGGGCAGGGGGCAGCAGGGAGACCAGAGGCAGGGGCTAAGCCCACCCTAAGCCCACCCTCCAGCCGTGAGCATCTAACCTGTGCAGAAATGCCACTGGGAGGCTGAGCTACAGGGTGGGCTCATGTTGGTTTGGTAACTGTGATTTACAGCTTACGCCCAAACACCTGCCTACAACACTGGAGTGAATGTGATTCAAAATCAGACCCGTCAGGGAAAGATCCAAAGCAGCATTATCACCCGGTGAAGATTTGTTGCAAAGTCCGCTGTTCCCTTCATATTTTCCCACACACGCACATGGGATGCTCCCTGCTGCCGGTCCCCGTGTCAGGCTGTGGTGTCATCATGCGATCTGTCACAACAGGCTTGTGTGGCATGGCACCATCAGTCACGTTGTACACAGGGAGTGCTTTTGGCTCTCACTTGCCTAGCTAATTCAATAGCCTGGACTTTTTGGGCTTGAATTTTTATTGCATTTTCTTTTTGTCTTGGAGACGTGTAGTCATTGCTGCTTTAACACAGTGGTAGGCAGTGGGTGGTTTTTGGTTTTGTTTTTTTTAGCTTTGCGAGCATTATTCTCGACACACACGGTCCTGCACACACTGTAATTTTTAATGTAAAGTGATCAATTGCATTCGAGTGCCTGCAGCCAGTGAGTAGCTAATGGAAACTGGCAAAATATTTTTTATGCGCCAGTGGCCACAGTAGTGAGATCAAATAGTCCCCAGAAAATATGAATGACAGTGCTGCATGCATCTGTTTGAATGTAAAGGAAGGGTAAATGTGAGGAAATGGGAAATGCACATGTGGGTCTGAGAGCAAAACCCAGACCTGGCCTGCCCTGAGAGGAAAATGTCCTGACTTTGTCACAGATATGTGCCTTATGAATCAAGTCCTTTTAAAGTAGTGTTGGTTTCAAAATAGAGCAACTTGCTAGGCTTAACTAAAGCTTAAAAGATTATGTTGTGGAGGGATCCTTTTGTGTTGCTCTGAAATCTGTGCCATTCTCATGGGTAAATCCACTTTTTCAGTGCTAGGAGCTGCCAAGCTGGTGTGCAGCTATTTCTGAGAGAAACTGAGGGATACATCGGCTGATACTACAGCAGAAAGGTGGGTAGTTTTATGGTACATGCATACAAAAAAATGCCCCAGAATGTAGCCCCACTCAGGTCAGTGAGAGGTTTGCTACTGACCTCAGTATCAGACGTTTTAGCTGTCAGGGTAGTGCCCTGGTTCGGCCAGCAGCGAGGACACAGACCTGAAAGTGTTCTGAAAATACAACCAGTGCAGTCTAACGCAACGTGTCCAGGTTATTTTTACTGGTGAGAAAGCAGTKGAGAGGCTTTACACTTGGTTAAGGAGAGGGAATGTTTTTGTCTATTTCTGCTCTGTTTTCAAAGTTGTACATGAAAAAAAGCACATGCAATTAAACAACAAAGCCAATATAACATCCGATTTGGGCATTCAGATGATGAACGTGTTGAATGACTGGTGGGTAGGTAATATGTTGCAAGGTCATTTGATTATGTGAAAATCATAGGGACCTCTAGAGATAACCTAATCCAAGCCCCTGCTCAAAGCATCCGAATAAACTGAATATCAATATTAACCTGAAAGGTCAACCAGAGATACTGATGAGATGGAAAACCTACCTATGGTTCTAGACTTACAGTGGACTTGCAAATTTGGCCTGAGAATAGTCATGACTAGCATTCAGAAATTACTCTTTGAAGGGGATATTTTGACCTTTTTTTTTTTTTTAAAAAAATAAATGCAGAGTACATGAGTAAGCATAGGAGCCAGTTTGTCACCCTGGGAGACAGTGACAGCAGAGGGGGTTCTACAGGTGTGATCTGCGAGGCAGAGCCAGGGAACAAACCAGGACGGGACAGGGATGGCTCAGCCTGAGTGAGTTGCTTTGACTGACTTTATTTTCAGTGGAGAAAGAGAGCCACTTCCAAAGGGCAAATCTTTTATGTCAAAGATATGAGAGAGATGAAAGATGAGCCAAACTGGTGCCTGGAGTTGTTCCTCTGCCCCTCCGGTGGCTGTAGAGGGCATTTAAATGACTAGTTCAGAGGTGACGTCTATCCTTCATGTGGCTAAAGTTCAAAGGATGAATCCCGCCCTTCCATGTTCAAAGAAACGTTGAAGAAACTTGCGTCTTTCTCAGTGCTGCTGTGGATGGAGAATGAGATAGTGGGCTTTTGAACAATTCTCCCAGAAATGTGCAAAGCTGCAAAAATTCAGAACCTATTTGGGAATCCTCAGCCATCAATAACATAGGCAATAGTGAAATAACAGCAGGACATTTTACTTTTAAATGCTTCTCATAAAAATGAGGGGAGCAGATTGTTTATATTAACCTTTCTGGGAAATGCAATCAAATTGTCCTTGAAAAATGTTAAAGAAGAAAAACATAAGCGTGACTTTCAATAGCCCTTAACAATCTGTGAACCGGCCCGTTGCTAACTGTCACACACAATGTACATTTTGTTTAGTGATTTCTGTTACACTGCCACTCTCTATGAAAATGTTTAAAAGAATAATTCAAGCTGCATGATCCCAGGTGCATAAACATGCACTCTTCAAGCCAGCAGAGAAACTGCCGAGCCTAGCAGGATCGTCAGACCCACGGGTCAATTCAGGGACTAAGAAAATCATTTCCTATTTCCCTTCATGGATTTGGAGCACGCTGGGACCAGCCAGTCTAGAAAAATAGAAAGAAGCTGTGTCTTCTGCAGCAAAAACAGAACTGGGAAATGAAAGATGCCTCCAATCCTGGCCAATTCTGTCAAAGCAGGATGGGGAAAATGCGTGGTCCCTGCCGGCCAAGGCTCCCGGCGGTCTTTCCTACCGCACTACCTGCTCTGCAGAGCCGTGCCGTGCCCTGCCTTGCTGGCAGCGGCAGGAGGGGGAGCCTGGCCCCGCTCCCAGCAGAAGTGGTTAATACCTCACACCGAGCGAGGCTGGAAAGCTCCCTCGGCTGAAGTCCCTGTGCCCTTGGCTCCCTGCTTAGCACTTTTTTCAGGCTCTTGAATTGCTCTTCAGAGGCCTTCAAAGGCGCCTACCTTTCCACTGACTAAGCAAATAGGCTTAAGTGGGATTTCAAGCCTTAGAGTACGGCTCGGTGCCTTCACGGGAACGTGTGGTTTTCCATGGACTGAAGCCCCTTCACTGTGYGTTCCCTTCTCTGGTGGGAGAAGTTAGTGACTGAACAGGTCCCAGTTCACCATTCTTGATACCATTCAGGTGGGGTTACGGACTATATTGCGGCACCTAGAATAGGCCAAAATGCAATTGCTAATATTTGCCATGCCACATGATGTACAATCCCTAAAATTCCTGATCATTTCCTCTTTCTTCTTCTCTTTTGTTCATGGCCAAGCTTCTTGCTCCCAGTCCTGCCTGGCTGAAACACAGCATGTGCTTGGAGTGGTCCCCTGGCGTGGGGTGGAAGGGAAGTGCATCAGCCCCATAGCGCTACAACTTCAGCAAGCTTGGACAGTCTCCAGATGGTGGACCACACCTTGTCCAGCCCATGGGGTAGGTGGGGTGACTCCGGGCAGCTGTCTCCTCTTTTCTGAATGAAGAAGCTCAGATAAGTCYATGGGAATTTGCTTGGGTTTACCTACCTGTTTTACTCAAAGAAGGCACAAGGGTCCCAGTTTGTCCCCTCTTGCTGTCCTCTGGATTATGAAAGCTAGGTAGAGACCATGAAGAAAGAAACATGCTGTCACTGGCCTGTGAAAGGCTGTTGAGTGATAAGGAACATGGAATAACTGTAACTGATTTTAAAAATGCTAGTAGCACTCACCTCCTTTTTGACTCACCCACAATGGGTAATCTCCGAGTAGTCAGGACGTATAATACATCAGCTGAGGTTCGTCTTGTTGAAACACCCACTGCACAAGATTGATAGTAAGTGGGCAGATTTCTGAGATGTTTGTTGCTAATTATTCTCCATTATTTGGGGGCTATGACCATCACCGAGGACAGAAATGGGGAGCATGGATGTTACTCAGAACTGCTGCCTCAGAATTGAGGCCCTCAGTAAGTCCCAGTGTTTCTCTTCTGAATCTCTTTGTTTTCTGTTTCCAGCTACAGTTTCCCATTACACTTTCTTTCCCTATATCAAAAGGCTTTTTTTTTTGTACCAGACATTTACTCCCTATTTGAGATAATCAAATCACTTCTCAGTCTTGTTTAGACCACAGGCTGAGCTCCTCAAGCCTTTCACTGAGGTATCAGTCCCCATACTTTGTGTTAGCTCTTTTAGGCTGTTTCTCATTAATGTTCCAGTCTTACAACATCCTTTCTCTAAATCCAGTTTTCAAGCATTATTCCACTACCAGCTACACCAGTCTAACTGAATATGAGCACTTCTTATCTTCTTTAGGAATTGAACCCTTAAGTTCAGTATCTACCTCTTGTTCCTGTCTTTAATCCTGTTCCCATCTGCCACAGCATCACAGGGGGAGCAAACACTGCTTTGTGAATGACAATTCTGTTTTCTTTTTTTGCTTATCCCTTTTTCTTCCCCACCAATCTCTAGCATTTCCCCTTCCATTCTTCGTGGAGAGGTAGTTACCTTGGTGCTGGTGGGCTTGCCCAAGGATTCTTAATTTAGTATTTTGCGAAGCTTTTTTATGGTGTTAGGCATTTTCAAAAATCAAGGATATTTAAATATCCTTCTTTGTACCTATGGCAGATCACAGTTTTATTTCTCCTTTTAACACCCTGCAAAATGAGTTTTGAAAGGTAAAAAAAAAAGGGCAAAATTCCACAAAATACTATGTGTTAATTATTACATTGAACACAGTAGCAAATATGGCATGGAGAAGATGGACAGGCTGGATCGATGGGCTGAGGCCAAYTGCATGAGGTTCAAYAAGACCAAGTGCTGGGTCCTGCACTTCGGTCACAACAACCCCAGGCAACGCTACAGGCTTGGGGAAGAGTGGCTGGAAAGCTGCCCGGCGGAAAAGGACCTGGGGGTGCTGGTCGACAGCCAGCTGAACATGAGCCGGCAGTGTGCCCAGGTGGCCAAGAAGGCCAATGGCATCCCGGCTTGTATCAGAAATAGGGTGGCCAGCAGGAGTAGAGAGGTGATCATGCCCCTGTACTCGGCACTGGTGAGGCCGCACCTCGAATACTGTGTTCAGTTTTGGGCCCCTCACTACAAGAAGGACATTGAGGTGCTGGAGCGTGTCCAGAGAAGGGCGAYGAGGCTGGTGAAGGGTCTGGAGCACAAGTCTTATGAGGAGCAGCTGAGGGAGTTGGGGTTGTTTAGTCTGCAGAAGAGGAGGCTGAGGGGAGACCTTATCGCTCTCTACAACTACCTGAAAGGAGGCTGTAGAGAGGCGGGTGTCGGTCTCTTCTCCCAAGTAACWAGCGATAGGACGAGAGGAAATGGCCTCAAGTTGCGCCAGGGGAGGTTTAGATTGGATATTAGGAAAAATTTCTTCACTGAAAGGGTAGTCAAGCATTGGAACAGGCTGCCCAGGGAAGTGGTGGAGTCACCAACACTGGAGACATTCAAAAAAAGTGTGGATGTGGTACTTCAGGACATGGTTTAGTGGGCATGGGTACTGGGTTGACCGTTGGACTCGATGATCTTAAAGGTCTTTTCCAACCTTAATGATTCTATGATTCTATGATGCTAAGAGAAAATAAAGTGAGAAAAGAACGCCTTATGAACCAGTGTAAAATGCTTCAGTTTCAAAAATTGCACAATGGAAAGGTCTTCAGTTTTCCTTTGGTCCTAAGAGTTGTTTGCCCATCTCCTTGCAGTTCAGCACCTAGCTCTGATTCAAACAGTGCGTAACCTCTTTGGAAGCCAGCCACCCTCTCAGGAGAAGGAAAGAAATGGTGTGGTCTTTTATGAAAGTTTGCATCATTGAGAAGGCCACAGTACCAAAGGATTTCCTGTGTGTAATATATGATCTATTCAAGTCAGACAAAATAGTTTCTTGTATGAATTAACAGGATATTTTTTGTTTCTATAGTATCCATGCTTTTATGATCTTAGTATAATCAAACACTGCTTTAGTAGGCTTATGAGCTGAAGCGTATTAGCAGGGGTAAAATGAAACACATTTGAAGAACTTGACCTATTTCAGATCACCAAATAGAAAGCAAAGGAAGGAAGATTTATCTGTTGTTTCTATTGTCCTCATCTGCTTTACACTGGCAAAGCATTAACATTGAAAAAGTTGCTTGAAAAACATTAGACATTTCCCCACAGAACTATTTGACTGTTAAGGGAAAAATCCAAACCCAGAGATTTATGGCTTGAATCCTCCTATCTGGAAACACTCAGGGTTGTGATAGGTGAAGTGCAGGGGGGTTACATCTGTATTATCCTTTAAGAATATGGTTCCCTGCTAGGCTACATCTTCCGTGGTGCAATGGGGAGGCTCAGTGAGAAGGGGCGGGCAGATCATGGGACACATGGATAAGTAGATAAAGGAGCTCACCAAACTACAAACGTTATCACACTCAGAGAGGCATTTCATGGCAGAAACTTTTCTTTGTTTGCCTGTTGACCAACATCTGAAATTTTTTGTTTTAATTAATGAATGGTCAAAATCCAAAGAGAGTAAATCCCTTCTGCAAAATATTCTCTTTACTTACTACTTGATCCAACCAAGAAGCTTTGGATTTTGATCCTTAATAAGAAAAAAAAGGAAAGAAAAAGAAGCCATTTTTGAGAATTAACACCTCCCTGACTGACTTTGATTCAGCTCGCTGTTCACAGTCTTCTTTCAGCTCTGGGGTGGACCACAAATGCTCAAGCAGGTAAAGAATCAGCAAGAAGTTTTCTTAAAAGCAAGGAAAACACAGATGCTTGGGCATGGAGAAAACCATTCAATTTATCTTAGAAAGAAAGAGCTTTGTGACCCCGAAGGATATTTGAGGATTTGTTTTAAATCTTTAGCAACTTGTTCTGCATGATTTAACAGCAATGGAAGCTCTGTTTTGTTGCACACCCTATTACACCTATCCAAAGTGACCCTGACACTGTTAATATACTTCAGTGATCATATTTTCCACAGAGTTTTACCGCTATTGACTACCAGTGAATTGCAGACTGTTGCTCTGACCCCTGGTAGCCCTCGTACAGCCGTCACACGTAGCAGTCACCTGCACTGTGATGCTTTTTGTGTGTGTGATTGAAATAAATGAGTGGCGGGAGGTGCATTAGGGTAATATGAACACAATCTCTGCAAGATTAGCAACAATATTCTTGACTTGCAYGGTTAGTCCTTTACGATTTACAATGATTTTGATTTATCTCCTACCTGTATGCTCACTTTGGGGTTTCTGGCTATGTTTTCAGGACAAAAAATTCTGCGGAAAAGCAGCATTAAGTTCTTCTCTCACTCATTTAGGTCACAAAATGGAGCTGAGAGAGAAAAATCAGTAGCTTTCAAACGCTATTACCTTGCTAATGATAGCTCTCATCGCATGACAGTTCTCAAACTGATAAGACGTTCCAAACATCCACAGAAAAGGCAAAGAGGTTTTTTAGTGCCCCAGCTCTGTCTCTGCAGCTTGCACATGTTTTCAAACATAATTTCATGCCTGCTTTCTGACAGCTCATTAAACAAAGGCCTCTTGGTACATATAGTGCCCATCTTCCTGCTGAGATTGTAACATATTTATGGTGTTTGCAGATTGCTGGCTGTTTGCTCTTCTACTTCACAGTGTCCCGCCTGCCAAATGCTTATCAGTCTAGCGAAGGTGACAGTTTTCCCCATTTGTGTAGGTAGCAATGGTCTTGTGTTTGACCCTTGGAGGCAAGAAGCAATATGATTAGAAGAAGCTCCTGCAAGCGATAGATAAAAGCAATCACACAGGGAGAGACAGCGAGGAAGAGCTCAAGGGAGGAGGCTGATGTTGTGGAAGCTGATAGCTTGCATTCAGGGAAAGTGCTGGCAGTTAGTTAGCTAGACAGCTGGTAACATCCAGACCTTGTGGGATTTCAGCTTCAGACAAAGCAAACAAGGATTCAGGAGTGTTGAGAAGCTATCTGGAGCGGTGTACAAGGGCAATCAGAGCTACTCAGTTCTAATTACCTGCCTCTTTCCTGCCATTAAACTATCATTATTATACATTCAAACCAATAAAGTTTAGTGAATTTAGCACTTTCTATTTTCTTTAAAAGCTGGTGCCAAAACCCTGCTTTCCTTCCTAACAGAACAGATGAAGACATCTTTAAGCCAGCGGCTACCGTTCATCCATCTGTCCTTGGAGGGTGGCAGGGGACTAGGGGCCGGTTTCTGCTTGTACCACCACCGGCAGCTGAAGTATCTGTTCCACTTCACTGGAGTAACAAAAGGGCTAATTGGTTTTCATTTTTAAGAGAATTTTATTTTCTTTTTTTACTTCTTGTCAAGCCTATCGCTTAGTCAGTATTAAAAGAAAATGCAGTGGCAGCTCTGTTCAGCTGCCAAAACCTAATCAACACAAAGGAGCTTTCGAGTAGCTGTCAGACAGGATTATGATATTGATCCTAAGTATGTGCATATTCCAGGAAAAAGGAGCATCTCTTTAACTAAAAGTCAGGGTGACAGATAATGAAAGACAAATATTTTACAGCTCAAAGGATGGTTCTGTCCCCACATTAGGAGAACTGCCTAATTACAGCTGAGAGAAGAAGCAGCACCTGTGCGTGTTAGCTGCTATCTAACCTTGTACTCTGAGCTTCTTGTCTCTTACAAATAAGCAGGTACAGAGCAAATCCCAGCATGAACGTAAGCGTTTGAGAAACATCCATTCTATGAGAGAGTGATGTGTGTGATTTAATAGGCAGCTCCTCCCTCTTTGAGTCAGKAGTGAATCAAGAATTTTAGGACTTTATTCTGCCAGGGAGGGTGACTTTGGGATMAGAGACAAACTCAAGGCTCTGTGTATTTCTGTTTGTTAGTGGCAATGTGACATTATTTATAACACCACTAAAGTCAAATCCTGGGTCTGGTTCCCAAATGGAGAGATGGGTAACAGTCYGGGTTTGAGTACAGATAAAATGAGATGGGCTGGGATTTATCAGGCTAAATGCATCCTATGGCAGACATCTAAAGTAGGAGAGAGGAATCATAGCCTACGTTTCTAAATGTTGTACCAGTTCTCTCAAAGTCTAAAGTTAGGTAAGATGAATCGGGCCTGCAAGTCCGGTATTCCAACATAGGAATCAAATGAGTGAGAAGAGCCTTTCACTTCTGAGGGCATATAGGCCAAAGCTGAGTCCACACATACACTAGGAAACTCCTAGAGAATCAAATACCACATTTGCTTGTTTATTCTGTCACCCATCATGGCTGGAAGAGAGTAATACCAGTAGTCTGACAACAGATGAACATGATGGACACAACATGGGTTTTGAGGGCTAAATCTGAAATGAGCTAATATGGAGTTAGTCTTCTTTTAACTTTAGTTTTAATTGTCTGGGGCCTTTTTTATGCAATATAACTGCCATTTTATGTACAGTGTAAACAACCCATGGATGGATCTCTGTGCAGTACTGCCATGGCCACTGTGAGCGACTGCAGTCCTCTGAGCATCCCCCGGACACCCCAACCATCTCTCCTTACTACCTAGATGCATATCCCYGTCTGCTTGGGCTCCAACTCCTGTCACAAAGTGGTAGCCGCTTTTGCCTGGATATTACCATGTGAATGATAAGACATTAATAACAGATAAATTACACCCTGAGTTACAACCCCCCTCAAGCCAGAGTGTAGSTCCGGTCAGAATCTGCATTCAATCTTTTAATCTTGGCTTTTCCAGATACTTCTTTTGGTCTCATGGGTCCCCAGGAAAGTAACTTAGCCTCTCTCTGACTCATATTCCCCATCTCTGGTGTAGCAATTATGGTTTCCACCTGCTGTGCAAGAGGTGGGAAGGATTTGTTGCTCAAGTATCACAGAGGGCCAAGAAGAATGTCCTGAAGAAGCGCTGTGATAGCGGTACTGCGCAACGCAGTGCAAAAACCAGTGAAATGTTTTGGCTCACAAGGGGTGTTAAAATTATATACTTGTTATTTAAGACACTGTATCTTACAGATTTTTCTGCACCTAAAGACTAGGGCACATCACAAGCCCCAGGTTTTTTTGCAGGACCAAGTAGGGAGGGTATATTTTAAATAACTGGCCCCGGATCCTTCCTAGAGCACTGTTAGTTGTCACTGAACTGATGGTAAAGAAAATATGTTATTTCAGTGTATGTTTTTCCCTGTGTAATGAGCTACCACATCGGTCAATTTTGTTCTCTGTAATACATCAAAGCAATGGGAGTGCATTAAGAACCAAATGAGGGTCTTGGCCTCTCATCTTAGTTTTATCTCCCCCAATAATAATGAAGCTGGGTAAGTTCCTAGAAAATAACAAATTGATATAAACAGCACTGGTTTGTCAGCTACTGTCATTGCTGATGGATAGTACTACAGCCTGAATGGGTTGTCCACATAGCTATTTGTCAGCACTGTCTGTGAGGAGCTCTGTGATAACATACTGTGCTAAATTCACTTTCGTGTCTACAAAAGAATAAAAAATGGCTCATTTGAGTCAATAGATGTCACACAGAGTAAACAACAACAAAACCAGGACACAGTTATATTGCAACCTCGCCAAAAAGATACCCTTACCGCTGAATGGGTTGCTACTAGTTTAGATGCTGGGAACCTGGATATACGCTAGTAAGGTTGGTTCACTGTTGGCTTGTTATCTTTCTGTAGGAAGAGTTAAATATTTTACTGCTTGCACACACACAGAAAAAATGCTTTTGCATTAATTGCCTACATTTCTATTATTGCTTGCAAACACCATTGCAAAACTGACCATGATCATTCCTCTCCTTGTAATCTTATTTATATCACTGGGTAAATTTGTTGAGCTTTAGACAGTTCTTAAAAAATAAAGAAGTGTAGAAATACGCTTAATTTCTATGGTTCAGAGCTGTTAACTGAAGCCTGTTTGTTGCATAACTGATCAAAATGGAGCACGTGCAACACTGAAGCTGGGAAAACAAAACAGATGGCTCTGCTTAYACGTGGCTGGCCGCTCCTCACACCACATCTCTTGGTGTACCTTGGTCTTCCTTTAAAAAGAAAATCCCTTTATGCTATAAAATACATGCCTCGAAATATTGAATTATATAGTGTTGGATGTAGGACAGGAGCAATCATCACGCACCATCGGTACTGCAGACAGTTGTCAACCTCTTGAAGCGCAGTCACATGTCGCTGTTTCTAACGAAAAGCAAAGTAACCCTGGCAGCTGCAGGGGAGGACACCAGTTCCCGCTTCCCCTCATTCTCTCCTCTCACTCAGCAGGCGAGTCCCTCTTCAGAAAAACAAGGAGTAGCTGTTTCAGCTGATGGTGAAACATCTGGCAGGCTCTTTTAGGAATACTTGCAGGGTAAAGCTTTTCCATGTTTTCACCAACACACTGGCATGGCAAAAACCTCAACTTGGAGAAGAAGGTCAACCTGGATGCTTTGTGCATTTTCAGGAAGCAAAGGGTGTTCTGCTTGTTTTGCAGGAAGGTTCATTGCACGAGGTTCCCAAGGCAGGATGAATAACTGTTCTTCTTCACCAGCCTAGTTATGGCATAATGCTGCCAAAGGCTTTTAGGTTGCTGTTCCTGACATTCAGAGCCCAGTTTTTAGTGCTAGTACCATAGCATCTCCTTCTCCCTGAACATCTGTGATGGGCCATCACACCATAAATATGTCTTCTGAGGATGATAAAAAGAAAGAGGTTATTTAGGAGGTCCCCTATGTATATTTAGTGGCCAAAAACTGCTACAGCTTTCACCCAGGCTATGGGAGTGAGCACCGTCATAGAAAACTCCATAGCTTACTGAGCCTACCAATTGCCACGGCTGCTCAGAAAAACAGGCGACCCAGGACCAAGTACAGAGAAGTGGATGATCTGGCCAGGACTGAGATAGCATCTTAATTTCCCCCATCACTATTTCTACCTAGAAGTCCAAGTGTGACTGACATTATGTCCTCGGGCAGTTGTCATGTCTATTTTAATGAAGAATAAATGGTCCAGACTTTTTGTTTTACAGAGGCTGGAATGTCAATAAATTACTGCTTTGATAACAAATTGCTCAGCACTACCTGGATAGTATATTTGCTCCTAGAATTAGTCTAACTCAGTTATCGAGTACAAGGCACACCACACATGGTTCATGGAGCCCGAAAGGGCTGTCACACTGTGTATCATGCKATCTTAATTGGGGGAGTTGAAGTGAAAGGCTGAAACTTGATCGGTCGTTGGATTAGGAGACTATGTGAGGAGAAACAAAGAAATGACCCAGAGTAAAATGGATACTGCAGTACTAGAAAGGTTGTAGTTTGACCACACACATTCTTTAATAATGCATTTCCAACATAAACAGAGCCACAGGCACTTGGCATAGAAGACAGCTTCTCTTTTTTGCAGGTCATCAATATACCATGTTTACATTGTCAGGCTGGTCTCAACAGTGTTAAATTATAAATTAGACTCAGTGCAAGTAGAGATGTAAACACTGATCTGTAACCTATAGCAGCCAGAACATGGGCTAAGCAATTCATCCCTTTCAGGTAAAGATTTTAATAGGAAGCTTGGGAAAAGCTGGACTCTGGAAAAGTTTCAAAGAAAGTGTTTAAAGGTGTTTGTGTTCTAGACGGAGCATCACTTGGGAACAATTTCAGTTAAGCACCATTTCGTAAAGATGTCCTTGGAGTACCTTGCTTTCAGTACAGAGTAAAACTACAACTGTCTCTTAAGGACAATCATCTGCAGCATACAATATTGACACATCAAAATGCCAGTGACAGTGACGGTGACAGGGGCAGGTTATTCTAGCTTTTTAGATTAACAAATGATGACAGTCTTCAAAATACCCAGCTGGAAAACAAAGCAATTGCTTTGGGAATGCAGAGAAGCGCAGGCACCAAAAAMATCTGGAGCAAACACAAATATTTTCTATTTGTATTGTGACCTGTAGATGACAGCAGATATCCCTTGGTCTCCCTCTCCAGCAAGCTGATTGAAAATTTAATAAAAATATTTCCTGAAAACTTACTGTAATGTTGACATTTTGTTGATACTTTAGAAAAATAAAATAATAAATATTATTTTTATAGTCTTATACTAATATTATTATATATTTTATAATATTATTTTAATAGTATTAAAAATTGCCAGGTGCACACTCGCCGCCCACTGATGGAACCGGCGTGAAATAGCAGCGTGCAGGAGGTGTGGCGAACGCTGATGACCTTCTGCCACCCCTGCATCTTTTTGATGATCTAATCCTGTGATGTACCGAGAAGAATAATTTGGGCATCTTTGCTTGGCGAGGCCATTCCCCTTCTGTAGCCTGGCAGGGAGCAGGCTTGAGGGCAGGCTCAGCATGCTGGAACAGCCAAGAAGCCTRCGCAAGTGGTCACTTGTAAAGTGCCATTTCCCTTAACACAAGCATGATACAGTTCTGGAAAGAAACAAGCCTTCAAAGCATCTCAGCTTGTATGTATGTGCTGAGTCTGTTGTGGAAGCAAACTGAAGTGGTCCTCAGAGGCCTCCATTTCTTCTTCATAAAGGAGAGTTGTGCTTGTGTAAATCTGTTCATCTCTGCTTCTTCAGCTCCTCAACAAAAGAATTTTGTTTTACTTCTTTCATATGAGGGCAAGAGCTGTCTCATACGTGCTGGTACCAAAGCTGAAAACYGTGTAAGCCCCAGGGCAAAGGCAAATAGATGTGAATGATGTCTTACAGATGCTCCAGGCTTCCTTCACAGATCACTTGTTTAATCATCCAGCATTTCTGGACATCGGGCCATCAGAGTTTGAAGGGCAAGATAAGCTTTCTTTTTAAGACTGTGACTCTGCCTACTTATACCTGGCACCTGCCAAGATGGGAAAGCAAATCCTAAACTTACAASAGCTCTCTTGGGAGAATTTCTCTTCGGCCAAGAGAGAGCGCATTTGGGAAGAGGAAGGGCAATTGTGAYAATGTTTAGGGTTCATTGTTCCGATGTTCAGGAGAGAGCACTGCTGTGATTATGTCTGAGCTCCTGGATCAAAATGGGAAACAGACTTTCACCCAGTATTTCTATGACCAATGTGCTGTCATGAAACCTCAGCTTAACYTGGATACACAGCCCCGCAGCAGGGACATTTGTGCATCCACAAAAGTTTAGAAAACATAGAGCCTCTAGCTTCAAAGTCAGACTAAAAGCTGGAAAAATCCAGTCCAAGMCAAGAGATATGGCTTGAGATATTTTCTGGGGGCAAGGCTGTCTGGCAGGAGGATGCTGAAATGAGTATTGATTCTTAATACTTATTTACATCCTAATAGGACAGCGAGTCCGTTCAGGATTGGGCTCCGTTCTGTTATCTGACAGACACACACTTGTTAAATCATACTCCTTAAGCCAAGCTGATTACAGATATTTTATGGGATTTTTAAAATTCATTTATTCATTTTATATTATGCCAGCCAAACCAAAGGAGGCACAGCTGATACCGGAGAGGAGTATACACATCTGACCAGTACCTTGAATTCCTGGGTTTTTCTTAATCATCTGTTTTACCCAGTGGATCACAAAATGTAAAGTCCTTGAAAGAACTTTTCTGAAATTTTGTTTTGGGGGAATTTGTGGATCTRTATGAGATTTTAGCTTGTTCTATAAATTTTCCTGAGATTCCTTTTTTCCCAGCTAAACCAATAATACTGCAATTATAATATGTTTTATGACATTTTAGACTTGGGACACAGTTCCTCTTTCTCCCTTTCCCCCTCCAAACCAACAAACCAGCCAGTGAAAATTTAAATAAACAAACAAAAAMCCCCTATACTTCCTGTGATCTCTGCCATCTGTCTGACAGAGGGTTGGATCAGTTGTGTTTGCTTCTCTTTTATTTTACCCATGACTGATACTAAAGCTAATTGGAAGGGTTTCTGGTGTGTACAGGAAACTAGGAACATAGAGCTATTGGTAAGCATAATTTTGGACCCTGAGTTCACGTCCACATTTTTTTGGGGAAGTTGTGCTCAAATGTGCCATCGAGGCAATCATGGTCATTCTGCCTGTAAAGGCAGAGCTCAAAGGCGAACCCATTTTCCCCAGTGATGGTCTTTTCCTGCCTGGGAAGCCAATTTATCCACTCGTGGCTAGAGCAAGGGTAATTGCCCGTCCGCAGGCAGTGTGGATAATCAGGGAGTTTGGGCTCCAGCCTGAATTTGCATGCCAAGTTAACATACTGGTACAGATACAGCCTTTACTCACAGGTCAGTAACAATTTCACTTTAAGCGTCTCAAACAGCTGCAACAATACTGATTTGCAGGGAATTGTATCTGCTTAGTCCTTGTGCAAATCTGGCTTAAATAATCCGAGTAATTCTTCAGTGATTAATTTTCAAGYATGTGATTTTGCCAGCCGCACACAYGAAGAAGCAGATTTTTGGGCACACAAAACTGTACATGCTTGAGGTAAGCTGGACTGCAATCCCCACGGAAATTGGGCTCACAGTAACAAGGTGGGTGAGATCTCCCAGCTGCTCGAATTGCTATTGATCCAGCTGGGAATCTGATCAAATGTATTTGTCTTTATTACCGACATAGTGAATGGGTTGGATGGGGAGCTGATTTCATTTGCTGCTAGTCACGCTGGGGCAAATCTTAGAGTCCCTGAAATGCAAGTGAATTATACTTGTTCAAAGCCTGTGGCCCTTTTGGAGTTTAGCCTACTGACCAATTTGTTGTAATGCTTTGTAAAAGAGTCTAAATGAATGTCTGGTAAATATAGGGATTAATATTTGCCCCCAAATCAGTAAGTACTAGTATCATGCTATATGGAGCAGCAGCAAAATTTCTTATCCTATGGTGAGAAGCACTCAACTTCTTCCATGCAAAATAATTAAGACCAAAGCAATAACAGATGAATCCTGTGTCGTTATTTTCTAAATGTAACATTACAGACACCACRGTGAGATTAGAGTTAGGAAACAAACTACAACTGTAAGAGCTTTGCAGAAACTTGATGAAGGAAAAACATTCCTACTCACAAAAATAGAATCTACCAAGCTTATGAGCCTGGCAAGACCTTAATAAAAATCAGTGGGCAGCAGTGGCTGGGACCTAGAGGTCACAAGCGCTTCTCCTTACCAGGCACCATTATTCAGTGGTGTCCATGACGTGAGATGGTAGCATGGGGCCAGCTTCCCAGAGGTCATAGCAGTCACCATGTTGCAGCTGTATCAAGGGAGAATGGACTAGAAAAATCTTCTTTCRACTTTGCAGACGGGCCACTGGTGGGATTTATACAAACACTGGTGTAAGACAAGTATTTAACTCCACTGGAAGTAGATATGATTTGAAGTCAGTAGGAATTAGGCACCCATCCTGCTCTGGAAATTTGGTAAAATCCCATAAAGTGATCTTCAGCCTCAGTGACTGTGTTAGACATAGAGACAGATGCACCTTCAAGACACTGAGCCCTGGAAACCTCTCATCAGCTGGGCTGTCCTGTAATGACCACTGCAGATGGTATAAGCGCCTGCTGCTTTTCTCATCTCTAATTCTGGTAACCTTTGCAAACATGGCCTTGACTTGCAGCCTGGTGCAGTGACTCTCACTTTATTGCACCCCTTGTATCAGCTTTCAAGTAAGCCCATATTGTCCAAGCATTTCCTTACCTTCAATTTCTTGTTTTTTAGGTTTCTGCCAATGGCTATGTGATGAAGAGAGAGCTTCTCTTTGCTTAGATCCACCTAAGTTTCACCCTCTTTGCAGCTCTGATTTCCCAGAGAGCCCATTAGCCCTGTTCCCTTTGTAGCTGGAGAGGTCGCAGTGCACCCACCCACCCAGCTGAGCTATCTGCTCTCCAAATCACTCCTGCTGCCAACTCAAGAGACCAGAGTGTCTCCATCTCCTTTAACTACATATTAGTTATAGCCTCCACTGTAGAAATACAATGAATTTGGCATGAAATGACAAAACAGAGTTGTTTATCACTCTATAAACCCTGGAGGGCCAAATGGTTTTGACACTCAGGCAGCGGAGTGATTACAAATCGAGCCTTTGGGCTGCAGCAGTCCCAGGGCTGCTGCTCTCTCTCAGCAATACATCCTCTGCCGGCTCTTTGCTTGCCAGCTCATTGCAAGGCTCTTTCTACTGTCCATTTTAGTGCAGTACGTGGGTTTCAGCTTTGTGCTTGGCCTCTCCCCCGTGTCCCTCCATAAACCCGGGAAACAAGAGAAGAAAACAGCAGCAGGCAATCATACATCTGGCCGTCRGAGCCCAGGGTGGCATGCCGTGAGATAGCTGTTGTGCCATGGAGAGGGGTCTTGGGCATGCAGATTTCTAAAATGAGGCTTAGCGCTTGTAATCCCAAGCATTTTTTTGTTAATGCGACCTTTGTACGTAAACCCAGCACAAAAAGCTTTGATTCCTTCTGTGAAGTGGAGCTATGGTTTTCCTCTGAAAACCTTGGTCAGTGGGTAAGATGTGGCCTTTTGACTATTATGGCCAAAATTAACTAATTCTGTTCTTGAAATATAATATGCACAACAAATAATTTAGCTGCACATACATTTTTTTTCTGCGTGCAAAACCAGTGTCTTTAATTTGCACCAAATCATGTTTCATATTAAAGCAAAGAAGGGGGCGGGGGGAAGCTTCCTTATAAAGTCCTGCACAGTCATTAAAATCAGGAAAGGAATTCCTCTAGCAAATCTCCTTGCTCCTTCAGTTGTGTTTCCTGTCACACGTATGCTATTTGTTTATGCATTAGGGGCTCTTGTTAAGAAAATGGCAAGTGGGTTAATAGAGAATTCTCAAATACTTCTCTTGTGTGGCTGAGGTCCCCCTGGGATCGATTTAATTGTTCCTACAATGAAAGCGGTACCGTCTTAAGGTTCTCTAGCTCAGATAAGCATCTTTAATCACTTTCATGTTGAAATAAAAGGAGCTTGGGAATGTGAAACTTTAGTACACTTTGATTCCTGAAAAGAGAACTTAGGGACACATTGCAGATACATATATAAATCATCTTGCTAACATTACAGGAAGGGTTTCCTATAAGGCTTTCAGGATGCTTTAATGTAAGTAGCTCCTGTTATTACAGCTAATATATTTTGCACATGTGAGCTGCTTTTTGGATGCCAGGAATGCAGCTGTACAGCTTCAGCTTCACTCTGAAGCTGAAACTGGTCATTATCGAACGTGTTGTCGCGTATCAGTCTGAAGACAAATTCTGAAGTTTAACTTAACTGGAGACTTGCCGAGCAGTAGACTCAAGCCAGGGTCTGTTCTCCTCTCCATGTGCAGATGGGACTCCCACTGACATTAATGGAGAAAATAATAAATAACCTAACAAACTTATAACGAGGTAGGCTGGTATCAGGCTTAATTATCCATGTTCATGCCAAGGAATGCCTATGCCAGCAGGTGCTCCTGGTAATAAGCTACCTGGAATGAACCGTCACAGAAAGCAGCAAGGTCTCTTTTAATTTATTTTTTTTTTTTAATGATAAGCATTTAATCCACCACTGTAGCTAATGAGTAGGCATGGCGAAAGAGAGCCGTACTGCTGCTCCACGCCTCGTTTCTCCTGCTTGCACACGAATGATGCTATTAATACTGGAAACCAGCATCCCAGTTTGCCTTCGGGGCTCTGCAGCGCAGCTGAGAAGAGGCGCTGCCATTGCTGTGTACCTGCCTTCTCCGCACGTGAGCAGCAACCGCTGGAACAGGTCAGCTCTTCCCTGCTCAGAGAGAAAGAGAAGCTTGCTCAAAACACTTCTCAGTGCGGAACTTAGTGTAACAAGCAATAAAAGGACATGTTTAATTGTGGATCTTTGCAGGGGAAGGAAATATGAGTTCTGCAGGACTGTGCCCAGGACCTCTGATGGCACAGTAGCTTTTCCAGAGAGTGCTGGAGATAGAGGGTGGGATCCTGACCCTTTACTATTCACTACTCTGATGCAAGTTTACTAACTTCAGCAAAGGACATGGAGAAAGTGTCTTTTCTCCCATTAAATGGAGTCAAAACCTGACACTTCAGCACAGAAGTAGTGTGGCATGGGTAGAACCAGGTCCTGTCCCCTTTCCTTTCAGTGCCTCATCATTTTCTTTARGTTGAAGAGCAACATTAATCCATTTTAGGTGTTATTCTCGTCCTGCAATAAAATAGGGCTGGTTTATTTCAACATACTAGGAAGTGAAATCATGGCCCTTCTCACACCTTCAGAAGATTTTGTGGTTTTGTTGTATCTGATTATTGCTGCACATCCAGCATTCTCGGGAATTTTACTGCTCCTTTTCATTAAACTTATTTTTACTACATTCCTTATGTAACGAACACGTCTGCAGGCAAATAAACACAAAGGCAGAACCTAGCAGCAAATAAAAGGTCTTATGAACTTCACATTCAAGAAGTTTTGTTTCACCACTTCTACAGTCTTTTTTTTTTTTTTTAATACCTGCTATATTTTCAAGCCACAAGAAAGAAATGTTATAAGAGTCTTATCATGCAGAGCATAACCACTTGCTACCTCAACGTCATTTTTAAGGTTTCCCTTTCCTTGGGAATTTCTGTTGAAATCATTTCAGTGATTGAATCCTGCTTGCTTCAGGGCACGAGGGGGGGTGCTACCCAGAGGGGAAAAAAAAGCAGTGCGTTGTCTACAGCATGACAAAGAAAATTAGTCACATAGGTATCATTTACTTGTTTCCTTTCATGGCCTCTAATCCTCTATTTACATGGAGTATATCCATCACACACATCCCAATATTTTCTGCAGGCTAAGACAAACTTGGGGCATTGTAGCGGCCCCAAATAAATCAGCTCTCTGGTGTGGCCTCTTGCCTAGTGGATATTTACAATTTTAATGTTCTTCCAGCTTTCAGTCCAAAACCAGAAACCAGTCCTTTTGGCTACTTTAATGTTCATAGCTACTTTTCCTACGGRTGCTCCTGCTGAATTACTTAAAATTTTAGTTTAATATATATTACTTATTACAGTCAGCTGATAATACTACCAATCCTTCTGTTTTAGTGGGCAATATTCCAGGTCTCTCACTGAGATAAACTGCCCAGTCTTCGACCTCATAGTTTATCCACTTCAGAACCAGATTATTGTCTCGTAAAAATGTTGAGATGGTGCAGTTAATACTTGCTATTATTTTAGAGGCCAGAACCATAATCTTCATCATAAAGATTTAACTCCTTTTTACATGCTTAAAGTTTTCAAACTATGGGTCATATCCTGCCATTGATTTTTACGCAAACTTCCAGTGTTTTTTGCAGTAATTGGGTTCTTTCCTCTTGTGATTTCACACCACAGGATCAGAATGATGCAATCACATTCCTAATACAAATTTATGAACTTTGTATCATCGAATTGGTGCTATAAAACAAAATCATTTTCAGTCCAAAGGGCATGTGTGTGTATATTTGACAGACCTGTGCATCATTCTGCAAGCAACCATTTTTCTTAATATCAGCCAGCGAAACAAAGTTATACGTGAGTGATGTTGCTATTATTGAACTGATGGTAAGCCCAAGCGCTGCGCTGTTCCCTCCCTGAAATCATTTGATACAACAGTGGCGTTCCTGTTCAAACACTACAAATCAAAAGACACAGACTCAACTTCAAAGGGAAATTGAAATGTCCAGATGAAAGTCGAGATGAAAGTCCAGATGGAAAGACAAGCGTGCCTTGCTTTGGCTCATCAGATAAGTGGGGAACCAGGTGCGTGTTTGAATTTTCCCCGTCACAAAAATAAAATCTTCATTCGTTTTGGGGGAGGGTGAGCAGATCCGTTGCCCCATCTATAAAAGGTCTCTGTTATTTCAGTGCTCAAAACAAGCAAAAGTTTATGAGAACTAAATCCCATTTTTTTCCCTTTTATACCAATCACATACACTTTTATGTTTGTTTCCTTTTTCTCTTAAAGCAAGCAAAAATAAAGCAGACTTGTGGAATGGCAGATAATTAAACATGCGAAGATGAAAGAGAATGGAAAATTAAGTGTCCATTTGAGAGTCTGCTGTGACTGAATGCCATCTGCTCCCTCAGGACAGAGCCTGCGGAGCACCTGATCTGGACCAGCGAGATGGCGTATAAATGCAGTATAAACCTCGTCTTAGCGCTCCCCTGCTTCTCCTGCAGCCCTGAGCGAGAGCAGCCTCCCTGTTATCCGTCTGCTGACTAGCTTGAAACAAGGGGCCAAAATAGTGTCTGAACAGTATCACGGAATAGAGGAGCCTTAACACTTCTCACTTTGCTCTGAGATACCTCCAGTAAGGAGAGGGAAGATCCCAAGGCTCYCTGAGAGGCATGTGCTACCAGACAGTCCCTCCTACAGAAGGTTACTTTCCCTGGTTAAGAGACTTTGCCAAATGCAAAAACCAGAGAACCAAAGGTTACCGTGACATGTAACTTCTCAGTTAAAGTACTCTTATTTCTGMGATTTCTGAAAAAAATGCACTACTTACTTTGTCAATAAAGTATCAGACCACAGAAAAGGGGTTTGGGATTTTGTATAAAATAAAAAAAAAAAAGCAGCAAAATTGTCTTTACTGGTAAGAAAAAACCCCCCAACATATTTCCAGAGACCTACAAGAAATCTGTTATTCTTAAGTTGTGTTCTTAACACAATAATATTGCATTCTTAAAAAATGAGTTTTGAAAAAAAGTAGTGTGATTCTACACATCTTTTGAGCTCTCGGGGATGCTGTTTAYTTTAGCTACTATAACTATCATCTGTCACCCTCACTTATGTGAAGAAGGGAACCAAAGTTCCCTGTAAGCCAAAAGAARGAGGCAAAATGGTCACTAAAGATATTCTATTTTCTCTTAGCAGGACTTAAACCAAATCCTGTCAAAGTCCCACTAGCAATAGGCACACCCAGGCACTGGGGTCTGTCTGAAAGGGGTTTACCTCCTCCAGAGTTTGCCTTCTGAAGACTGGGTGTGCCAAACAAGTTGGATGGCTCTGCCGATAGTTGGTCATTCCAGAGGGAATTTATTCCTTGTAGTTTACATACCTCTCTTAGGATGGCATAAATCATCTCCAGGAGATACTTAGCTCCACCCATTGACTGTAAAAGGAGTTGAAATGTCTAGTTTAGATAAGACACAAGTAGGTTAGATGCTATTTTGAAAATAAAATCGAGTAAGATG
The DNA here is from genome assembly GCA_030449065.1 of Oceanodroma leucorhoa. Lineage (NCBI taxonomy): Eukaryota > Metazoa > Chordata > Aves > Procellariiformes > Oceanodroma > Oceanodroma leucorhoa. The sequence goes on along the minus strand of JASVER010000033.1, from coordinate 4,677,401 downwards.
AATTCCATACCAGTTTTGTAATCAATATCTCTTCTTCTCCCAAAATTATGTCTAAAATAGAATTGCCCCATGCAAGAGGAAAGACTTATTGACCTGAGAGATTTTTATAAATTCTAAGACCATCACAGTGTTTACAGCAAGAAACTTTTAGTCGGTGTCTCTCAAAGTGATTTCTTCTGTGGTAATACTGTTCTTCCTCAGTGCAGGGTATTGATAAGAGCTTAAAGAGCTAGTCTTCCTGTTTTCTAGTATTATTTCATGGTCAGTAATAGATTGCAATTTATACTTCATCTCTCGTTTTGTGTCTTAGGTCACTGATCCATAGACATTGACAATCCTTTGCTGCTGAGTTGTCAGTGATTCAGAACCTGTAATGCCACTTTTCACAACCYGACCCTTCCTACACGGATTTTAACCCATGGTTTTAACATTCTGATCAAGTAAAATTTTCCCCATAGTTTCATTAAGGCCATCTTGAAGTTGAATATATGCTCATAAAAGATCATTTCCAGTTCCTTCTGTCATTGCCTAGACCCCTGGCATTAGTGTACAAGCAATTAAAGAATTTGTTCTCTTAATGTCCCTGGGTGTCTTGATTAATTTTGTTCTTGACATATTAATTTTTGTGCTAAATGAATGTTCATTGGTCCCCTCTTTTTGTTCTCCCCTTTTGTTCTTAATTTAGTGCTCTCCTGTCCAGGTTCAGCAGACCGCACCTGGGGAAGATTGTTTCTGCTGCTACTGAGGTAGAAGCCATCCAAATTATACCGTCCTTTTCCCATAGAAGTGGGGCCCCAAAGCCAAGCGCTCCTCCTTTGCACCCTTTGTATAYCCAGTGGTTCACTTTAGGATCTTTATTGTTAACTTCTTTTGCTCAAAGAGTACAAAGGATCTCTAATAAAATAACCTGGGCATTTGTCTCCAGAGGACTGTCCCAGGCTAGGCACCAAGCTGCTGGTTTTCACTGTGTGGCAGTCATTCACGTACATCAGATTGAGGGTGGAAATTCAGAGCCGGTTTCAAGAAAGGTGACATTGACATTCAGTGTGAAACACTGTGCTAGCTTATCCCACCCTCTCAGAGCTCACCACTTACTTGGAGTAGACTGATTTCAACCGAGCTATTCCTGTAGCTATCAGCTGGCAAGCTGGCTCTTTCCCTTTGCTTCTGCTTTAGCGTGGTGCAAATTGAGAGTCCTTCAGCTGAAATCTATGCAGTTACTCAAGTGCACGAGTGGCGTTAGGAGAAGCAAGTCTTTGCTCCCCCAAATGATTTTATCTCAGTTTGTCACTGCAGGGCAGTTGGTTCRTGCAGCTTCTCTTGAGTCCACAAAACAGTTTATCCCAGCGGAGAGGCACGCTGCAACTCCGGTGCATGGTGCCTGGGCTGCTCCTTCTCATGCAGGAACGGACCCCTCCGGAGCACACAGGATTAGGCCAGACCTTCGCCACATTCACTGCAAAGCAGATTCGAGACTTTTCAGCCATGCCAAGCCTGAACACAGGCCACCTCCGCCAAAGGAGAAGGAAGGGGAAAAGTACAAGGACGCCAGGGCTGAGCGCCCAGCATGAGCCGTGGGGCCCGAGGCTTCCTGCTGCTGCTGGGACGGGAGGTGCGGGGGACATTACCAGGGTGCCAGGAGGTGCTTGTTCCCTCTCTCCGCTCCCCCGCGCCAGCAGTGGCTGCTCCCTCACACATCCCAAATGCTCTCCTGGCAGCGGCAGCGAGAGCAGAGCTGCCAGCCTGGCTCTCCAGCCCTCTGGCAGAGGCGAAGGAGGCAGCGGGACGTGGGCTCATTTCCTCCCACAGCTGAGCAACTGCTTACCCTGGCTGTGGCTAGACCTGGCCTTGGTCTTACACCTGTAAATATAGTTTTCTAAAGAGTGCTGGCCAAAGCTWCTTCCTTCTAAAACCTCTCTTAACGCCATGTGATTATTTTGCAAGCTGTGCATCATACTGCGGTCCTTTTGGTGCACAACAGCAAGCTCTGGTTCAATTTTTAAGAGATTCTTCCTCAAAATAAATAAACATCAACGACCCAGTCTCAGGCCCCCACGCAGCACTCTCAGAGACTGGGTTTGTGCCTCTGGTGCCAAGCAGTGAGTTAAGCAAATGGGTTTAAGGGAGAGATCTTTATCAGAAGGGGGGGGAAAGGGAGGGGACAATAACGTCAGTTTGGGAAGCCCGGACACACCAGGGCGAGCAGCCCTTGGAAAGTCTTAGCCAGGGCAAGGCTTCCCTGCTGCTGGGAGGCTTGCGGAGGAAACCGGTCCCCAACCTTCCTTCCCCACCCGCCCTCCCCACCACTTGCTGCCGCAGGTGATTCCCACCGGTGGGAGGGWTGCTCTGTGCCACAGAAGACGGTGACTAGTTTCTGGGACTATCCAAAATGGAGGGAGGCATTGTTCTGCTGCTGGGAGGGGAGGTCCCAACCACTGTTTCTGCTAAATGCGCTCGTCGCCCATCACTAGTGGTGTTTTTCCCTCTCGCTGAGCTTGCTGATGGCTCCTYTCCTGTCTCTGCCCGTTGCAAGTCATTCCTTCTTGCTGCGTTTGTCACTAACCTCTCTCACTAGCTGTGGCCCCACAAACTGCTGTAGCTAACCATGATGTTTGCTGCTGTTTTATCAGGCAATTTATTGGTTGCTGCATACCTTAGGCTCTGCCTTTGCTTTCTTCTTTTAAGTCTTCTAGCAAGCCCTGCAACATTTCAGTAGTTTTAGAAGATGTGGTGACACGCTGAATCCAAATGGAGCCTTTCCCCGCCTTGAAGAAGATAAAGAAAATCCTCTGAGGTCCTTCTCTGCCCAACATTTCTTCCCCTGGTGCCGCTGGCTTCGGATGATCCTTCACACTGGGGCAACACTAAACCCAAATGCACTGAGCTGCATTGTTCAGCTGATGCAGGCTGGCAGGGCTCTAGCTGTCTCAGCTGAGGATTCGTCCCAGCGAGCATCTTGAAGATGAAAAATACAGTCAATTAAATGGATGGAAAGTCATCAGCATGGTGATATCTTAGCACAGAATTGGAGTGATGAACAGTTTGCTGCTTGGAAGATGTTCATCAGAGAGTTGGGTCTCCTAAAAATCTAGAACAAAATGAAAATCACAAGGTCAAAAATAAAAATGCTATGTCATTTCCCTGTAATCAGAAAGGATATTTATAGATAAGAATATTTTCTTAATCATGGCTCCAGCTGATGTAAAAAAAAAGGTAACGTGATAGGAAGTTAATGCTGGAAAAATAATTAACTCCGAGAATACATGAATGTAAAAATAAATTTCAGCCTGTTGTCATTTAAATTTCATTGTGTYTCAAGCATGGATAAACAAGGTCAGCTCCCTAAGCTCTGATTCTGGTTTCTTGGTCTCAGACAATATCTCCATTACAAATATTTCTCTGCATTTTAGACTTGTGAACCATTTCTTTTAATAATGGTAGAGAATGGATAGCTCAGCTGATTAAGTGATACTGAGTTTTTCAGCATATAGAAAAATACAATGGTAATTACCAGAATGAGGCTTGAATGCATACATTAGTATTTTATTCCTTTTACTAAAGGAAACTTTAGGGTCCTTTTCAGCCTCTAGGTAGCTAGAATTTCAACATACCTACTTCAACCCTATGCAGCAATCCAAGCAAACAAATCGTCTGGAAGTTTAGTTGGGATGGCTTGTTTTTGATCAAAGGTGGGAGTGAATTTTGGAGTCAGGGAAGACAGAAACTTCCCCTTCCTTTGACTGCCCTAACGATGTCGCTGCTGTAGGATCACAAAAGAAATAAGGGTGTTCCCTAATGAAAGCCAGCAGATTTTTATCACTACTTGCATTTTTTTACTTTGTTCCTTGTATTTCCAGATTCTCCAGGAGAGCTGAGGCTACGTTACACTTGGGATTTAAGGTTAGAGGAAACAATGAACATCAAATATGATGCTTCCAAATCCATGGGCTAAAAGGAGGGTAGTGTGGTAGTAGGGGACTTGCATTGCTAGAGCTAAAAAAGCATGGGAATGAAGAGAACATGGGCAGATCGGGGCTGGAGGGGCAAAGCTCTGTTATCTGCATGGGTTTCTCTGCTGTCTAAAGGAGCGCTTGCACTCTGCCACGCTGTATTATACATATGTGTGTATGTATACATAAGCAAATTAATTACACATAAGTAAATTAATTCATGCATCATGTCCATTTTGGGGGGGGTGGTGGTGGTAAGGAAGCTGAGGAAAGCCTTGCATATATAAAAGTCCGTATTCTGCTTCTCTGCAGTTGCCAGCTGGAAGCTGATATCTCCTTTAGTTTTTGAACTGACTGCAAAACACCGTCCAAATTTCTCCTCAGGCCTTTTGAGAAAGAATGTCGAGAGGCAGCTTTTTCCTCTTTGAAAAGCTTTAATGTTCCTTTTCCACTGGTAGGAAGCAGAGTGAATGAAAGGGCCCAAAATGCTTGCTCCTGAAGTGATCCATTTAGTTCAATTCCCAGCCCCTCCATCCCTTTAGTGAACTGTTGTTTAGAAAGGCATCTTTCAGCTGCTGCAGATGTGCTGCTCTGTCAATTATCAGGCTTAAATGGTAGGGCTTACACATTTTTGTCTCCAGCACATTCTACTATAAACTTCTTTACCTCTTCCTTAATGGCTTCCTAATGTATCTTAGTGAAAGATGGATATCCCGTACTCTCTTTTAAACACCTCATTCCTTAGATATTTTATCTTGACAGTTCTGCYTTCCACAGCTGGCAATCTCCCAAACACAGAAGCACATTTTTGTCTCTTGTAGGCCTACCATGACTAAATGTTATCATGGCAATTTTATACTTGAGRTCATCATCGTGCGGCACTGCAACTGCTACTTGTCAGCTTCTTGCGTAGAGCACAGGGGCAGCAGTGGAACGGAGAGATTTATAATGCTGTAGCATAGAAACCAAGAGCCCTTAACTGGGTATCAAATTAGCACACATGAAAAATCTCACCTCAGGTTGATTTACCAACACGGAGCAACAGCTGCCCTGTACCAAGGGGCACTCTGTGCAAGTGCATACCGCGTCCGATGCCCTTCGGTGCTTGCAGAGAGACCAGTAACCTCTGCATTTATCTGCTTCCTGAGCGGAACTAGTTACCATTCCTGATTCATGCAAAGCAGTAATTAAAGAATTGCTTCAACAAAGATACGCACTATGGTTAGCATCCGTATGAGTAACGCATATCTGTGCTTATTCCATGCAGCTGAATTTGCTTTAATTTTGCAAAAATTAGGGGACAGGGATGAAAATCTGCTCGCACTTCCAGTTATTGGAGTTTTATACAGAGCAATTTCTGCATGTTTTTTTAAAATGTGTACCTAGAGATATGCATGCCAGCATGAAATACATTGTGCCAACCTGATGCCCAGTGTAACCTTATTGCTGGCATGCTAAGCCTAAACATTTTAACTCAAGATTCATTAGATATTTGAAGAATAGCTTGTTTTTTGAGATGTTCCTTTTTTTTCATTTTCAAAGTGATTATGATAAAATCAATGTTTTTTAGTATTTTGAGGGTGATATATGGTATTTGCTGAGTTGCTGATATATGGACTTCGCCATTTCTCCCCCACAGCAGTATCTATCTCCCATGTAGCACCTCAAACTGGCATCTTATCATCTAAATTTTTAAGTAAACTAAACAGAAATGCAAAATGTGTTTATTAACAATGTTATAAGTGCACATTGCAAAAGCCTAGACTGGATGAAAAATAGAATAAAAAAGCAAACCTGTGCAGCTACAAAAATGTAATTCAGACCCATAATGGGTCTGTTGGTCCATAATGAAAGGTATGAGTCTATGAGGGGGAGAACATTGAGATCAGTGCTGCTCAGGGAGATGTGCTTTAGCTCTGAAATGCTGACAGTTCAGAAAAACTTCATTTTTCCTCATCAGTGCCAAGCTTTAAAGTTTTCAATTTTGTCTTTCATCAAGAAATCAAATCATCATTCCTTTTTTTTAAAAGGCCAGCATTTCTGAAAAAGACCTCAGGATTTTGTGTGCTCCACTGGACAAAATACCATAAATTTCTCAAATTTATCTTTCCATGTCTCTGTTGTTGAGAGGAGGGGTAATGYAGCCAGCTAGCACCTATATGCCTATCCTGGTAGCCTATACTATAATAGCACGTCCATAATGAAATTGACTCTCAGTAAGAATCCTCATCCCATGGCCACACTGTCTGACAAAGTTGACCAGTTTCATATACATATACTAGCTGGATACATTACCAGGTTTAATACAGATACGTCATGCTCCTTCCGTGTCATACCTGCTGACAATTTGATATAAGCTTAAGGCAGTGCAAAGGCTTGTCTTCCCCCACAAAGAATATATACAACTTCTATATACAGTCGCTCCACTGGAAAAATTAGAAAACATCTTTGTGTATTTGTGTATATGTGAGAAAAGCAAGCTGTTTCCTCTCTAAAGGAATGGGAAATAGCCCACCCAGTTAAAGGAAATAAGAAATATATTTTTGAACCTATGCTGTGTTATCTGTAGCTGGGAGTTTCAGAAAGCTTATTTACTTATATAATCCTAAATCCCAAGCTTTAATCATCCAAGGCACATGTGTTTTAGGCATCATTCAAGAACAGCCATTACACAGACTTAAAATCAGGTACAAAGATAAAGGGAAGACTGTTCCTGCTTTGCAATATTTAGCATTTTCTTTGAAGACCATGGCTGCCAATGACAGAGTCCAGTTTCACATGCCCTCACACTGGGTGTACCATTAAGGGCTGGGCTGCAGACCCCGGTTTGCATGGCAGAGCAATGGGAAAGCGTGCCAAGCGGTTTGGTTTAAAAAAAGGCCGGATTACAGGCTGCTTGCAGAGAAACACCTCCCCCACCTTGCCAGAAAAAGGAATTCAGCAGCCTGGGGATGGGGAACGATCAATTGCCAGAAATTAGGCTGCCAACTCGCTTCCCCATGTTCTTTCTCATTATTGCTCAAATAACCATTTGTACTCACACCAGATGCTTGTTAATCAAGGCCAATTAGTCTATTTTGCTCAGAAAATTTCCAACCGGCAAGACAAATAGTTCAAATAGCACAGAGGTCAACCAAAGCAGGACCACCGGTGACAGTTTCATGTGTGTTTAGCCAAATAGAAAGCAGACATGGCAAGGGCACGCATGTACAGTTCCCATGTGTATTGCATTGTATATTTACCCCAGGGTATCGAGTTATACTTGCTCTGGTCRGCCAGAGATTTCAGACAGCAGTTCAGCCGCTTCAGGTGTTTGCYTGCATGTTGATTTAGACTAATATCCTATGCTGATTTCCTAATCTAAGTTGCCCAAAATGTCAAGGTAAATAAGGCTTAAAGGTAGAAATATTAAACAAGGTCTTCAGGGGTACTTTCTCAGATGGGTACCCTGAGAACAAGGTCAGCCCAGGCACTGCAGCCAGCCGTCCATCTGCATCTTGCCCGGGGATTTCTCCCTCCCCGCTTTGCAATCCCATGGCAACCATCCAACAACCTGACAGCTTTAAATCTTCTCCTGCACATGTCAACGCAGGTTGAGAAGCCAGCAGGCTTGCTGTACTGCTCAGGTTTTCTAAAATTTGTTTTTTAAGTGACATATGGTAACAGAAAGTAATGTGATCAAGCGATATCGCTTTGCAGATCCATCATGGCAAGAGGGGGCAAGAAAACACAACAAGAACCCCCCAGATCTGACAACAGGGGAAGGTAGTTGGGTTGTGCAAAGATCTGCACCGTGTCCCAAAAGTTCCTATTTCCTAAATACACTCTCTTTCTGGAGAGCTGGATATGAGAAAAGGAAGGCTGGGGATTTACTACAGAGTTTCTTATTTCCTACCTGTTACGAGTCTGCGGTACTGGAAAGTTTCTGGTGGGGGGAGCTTTGCAAACACAGACATAAAACACATCATTATTCCTGTTTTTATTTGAAATTGCCAATAATAAGAGTAATTTTCTCAGAATTTGTCAGTGAGTTTCAATTTCACACACTCACAATATATTCATGCTTGAAAATTACTTTTGGCTGATAAAAGGATGTTAATACCTTATTTTATCACGCTGTGCATTTTCTATTACATTAAATCAATAAAGCCATACATGACAATCTCAGTTAATACCAATATAAGTCACAGGTACTTAGTCATTTCTTTTGGTTGATGTAAGCTCATTAATGCACCTCTGTTTTGGCCTAAGGCCCCCTCCCTCGCTTCGCAGAGAGATTGAATTTGGTGTTTATGTCTGTGTACTCTCATGCCCTTATTTTCAGCACAACAAAAATTTTCTTTCTTAAGCAGACAAGGACCACCCAAAGTAATTTCATTCAAGAACTGGGCTGTCTTCAAACATCAGTGGCCTCTCAAGATAAAAGGTCAGCATGTTAATTCACCACAGCCCAGATCCCAAATCTTTCCCCGTCCAGAAATGAAAGGAATTTTTAAGAAGACCTCCTGTGCGTGAAGTTGTTTGCATTTTTGTCCAACGGGATTGTTTGGACAGGGTTGTCAGAGACTTTCTGAGCACGCAGAYCACAAAATGAAGATGTGTTGCCCTGCTGCTCGCCAGGGCTGCCAGGGTTTTGCTCCTGCTCCTGTGCGTAGGTGGGCACCGTACGTCATGTGGGGCACTCCCAGGGATGTTCAGGTGCCCGGGTGATTTGTCATTCCCGCACGGTTTGGACACTGCTGCCCCACGGGCAGCTCCCGGTGGCACGGGAAGGAGCGAGGGACACCCTGGGAGGCATTGCAGGGGACCACCACCCAGGGACGCCCCGCGGCCAGCTGCTGCAGGAGCAACCTCGACAGGGCGCTGGTATGGAGAGGAGGGGGCTGTGGGTCGCATGTCGCCGTCCCCGCTCTGTCCTCATCGGAGTGCCCCGGGGAAGTGGCCCCGCGTGAGAGGTGCTGGCGATGCTGCAGGGCTGGGAGCAAAGCGCCTCGCCTCCTTCCTGCCCCGGTGCCACCCCGACCCCGAGCCCAGAGGCGGGCAGCGGCAAAACTGAGCAGACAGAGAGGAATAAAAACATGTTGTGTCTATAATGATGATTTATCTGTTTGTTCAAGGAAAAGGAATGAATATTCAAAAGTGGCTGGTAAAGGTGGTGGCCCTGCCACACGTGCACATATGCACACATTTGCACAAACTAGTATTTATGAATGGATACGTCCCGGGGAGGCTGGTGGTAAACCGACTCTGATATCTCATTATGGGTGTAAACTGAAGAATTTGCAGATTAGTTCCTGAAATACAGTTTGTAAAGCATAGATATTCATGTATATAATAACTCTGTTAGAGATAAAAGTAGAGTCCATATGTTGCAAGGAGTAAATAATCCTTTCCAAAATGCAACAATATGTATCGATGCAAAACATGAACAGTCGAGTGCTCATTGAAGATGACTTTTAGAAGATTTATTTTAAGCTGCTTTTTCTTCCTCCAGACTCTTTGAGTGCCATAGCATTAAATCTTAAATTACTGTGCGTTGCAGCATTCTTGTGTTTTTACTCTGTTTCCTTTTTTGGGGGAGATTCCAGCTGTACAAACCACTTACATGTAATTGAGAGTGTATCATCATATGCTTCCCAGAAACTGGGCTAAGAAATACAAATGAATGTTTCAGCATTGCAAGAAATGTGCCCTACTGAACTTTTTGCTGAATTCCCTTCTTACAGGATAGATGTAATTTTGGACCCCAGTTTTCAAAAAGCTGATAGTTTAATTGTTTGTAGAATTAGTAAGTGCATAAGAATAGCACATACAAAAAGATGTACTAGTTTCCAAATCCATACAAAGACCCATATGACTGAAACCATCTACTGTATCATTTCCTAGATAGTTCATTTGAGAACAGCTGTTTGATTACTTTTCCATGAAACAAATCTAAAGTTTATTCACAGAATTAGAAATCAATGTAATCTCAGTGAGAGAGAGGGAGAGAGAAGAAGTGAATTACATCCAAACTCCCTTAAAGGTTGGAAGACTGTAATTTAATCTTGTAATCTGATAAACCAAGACAAATGAGGCAATTGGCAAACAGGTATTTTAATCACAATACCTCTAGAAAACCACACAAATAACAAACACATGCCAGATCTGAAAGCCACATTGATTTCAAAGTGCTGATTTAAGAAAAGCTGGCCAGTATGTGACCGATTGAATTACCTCCATATTTCTGGGCCGCATGTATGTAGTATGTTCAATTCCAGATCAAGAACATTGCCTTTAAAAAAGGCAAAGGCAATATCCTAGCATCGTCACAACAGAAAGACAGTCTCTATTACATGCCAGAGTCATTAACCTAATGATTTTTTCATGGTTGTAAGTTAACCCCTGCAAGCTTTTGCTTTCAGCAGCTGCTGCATATTAAAATTTTCCTTGAATTTGACTAACCCTTTGAACAGTTTCATCTCGTAACAGGCAGATTTCTACGTCTAGCTTGTAGTCAGCATTTTATGAAACAGTTCCTATTGTTATGAAAATGTTTCTCTGCCTTTTTGTTAGGTGCTTTTCTTTCTAAACCCAGCTGTTGCTGTCTTTGCATTTTTCCGTTCAAAGGTCAGGTCAAAGGTACTGAATGGTTGACCATGGCTATGTGGAGTGTAAGTGAACCCAAGAATGGCCTTTCTGATTGATCATCTATTTAAATAGTGAGAGTGTTATGCCTTTGGATTAAAACGTAACCCAGGGCAGTGGAAAACTGGAGCTACTGGCTGTTTGTGAAATATGCATAGAGAACTTTCTATTGCTTGCAGTGTTTGATGTGGATCTGAAATTCCATGTGAGCCTTCCAGGTCTTCTTCCCATAACCTCTGTGAATGTCTTTCCCTTTGCTTCACAGCTCATTATAAAACGATGTCTTTAATACAGTGCATTGGCAAGGAGTTACTGTATCTGCACAAAGAACGAGTTAAATGTGAAACACGCTTTTCAGCACTACCTCCTAATTTAAGGCAATTAAGAAAAAAACACAGCAACCTCAGGTCTTTCTCTTAACCAGGGCTTTGCTGAAGAGATTGGCTTGAATCCGGTTTGAGAGTTTACTACATTGTTGTAGGCAYGGCATAATATTCTTTTTAGAAACTTGTCCTTCTCAAAAATAAATCTATTCTACATTTTATGTATGTGACAGTAGCTGCTCTTAATTTTTGCTCTTGAGGTTTAATGTAGTACATTGCAGCAATGTAAAACAAAAAGAAAATCTGATATAACCTGAGAACATCAAGCAGAATAAAGATCACTGCTAATGTTCACTCCCACCTTCTGCTGTATCATTACTTCTGCAGTTAAGTAGTTATAAAATAGCATCCGTGACACCGGTACCTGTGCTTGTGCATTACAATACCACTTAATGAGACCTACTTTGATGTAGCAACTGCTGTTTTGAACAGTTTCTTTTACTTCTGAAGACAGAATGAAGTCATTACGAGCAGGGAAAGCATAATTTTCAAATTATTAATTTCAAAAGCTAAAAATGTCTCCAGCCAATTCCAAGCAGCTGGGTCTGGGACTCAGTGAGCTAACAGACTCTCTGCTGACATTTCGTTGTAACAGCCAAGATGACAACCCTAAGTCTACAAGACATCTACTGAATATTAAAACAAAATGGAATGGATCCTGGGAGAGTGAGGGGGCACCTGTGTCTCCTGTTGAACTATGAAAAAATATTGAGTCTTTAATATTTTCATCCTGTTCTCCAGATTCCAATTTTACCAGCATGGAGCTTCCAGGTTGTGGCTCGAGAACTGCACTTGCTGAGAATGCCATTATGCCACAGTAGCTGTTTAGGATAGCAGGTCTCCATACCCTTTCAAAAATTATTCTGGTGACCCTGTCCATTGCATTGCAAAACCCTTACAACAATGCAAAAGGCATGACATCTCGTTCTGGTTTAGTGACATTTCAAATTGTTCCTTCCCAGCAAACAGGAGGCTATATACTATGCAAAGCATCAGAGGGTTGGGCTGCATATGTCTGTGAACRGTGAGACCATCTCTGAATGATAACTAGCATTATTTCATTGTCCATTGATCCATGTGACAATTAGGAGCCAGGAGGGCCTTAATGACCTACGGGTCCGTGACTGTGTTCTTGGTGCTTTGGGGACACAAGAGATATCGTTATGACATTTAAAAAAACCCTTTCACTCYAAAAGGTCTTTGGATTAAGAACTGCTTGTGAATTTGGCGTTCATTAATTTTATATCTGAACAGGATCACTATGACTTGACCTTTGATTTTATCTGTGTTGCTGCAGCTGGCGGCAAAGTAGCAATGTAGTTTTTTTATTAGAAGACCATAATCTCGGAGAGAAAAGGACATTGCCAGCTGCAGACTATGTCTATCCAGTAATCTGAGGTTGAAAAAGCCTGTGAGTATTAAGTGGTACAGCCTGTAAGTGGTACAGTAAATTGAGCATATTATGCAATACAATTACTTATCTGACATTCTTCTGGACAAAACATGGCATAATTCACGAATGGCTTAATGTTCTTAGTTGCTTATGAAAAAAGGGCAAAGAAAAGCCTTTCTCAGCTTCCTCAAGGCAGACTGACTCCTAGTATTAGCGCCTCATTTGCCCTGGCTAAAGATAAATAACCCCATTACACTACACCTCCTCTGCCCTCTGGCAGTGGATTAAGTAACTTCAGTCAGGGTATGCCACAAGTTATTTCTGTGTGCTTTTACACCGCAGCTCGAACAACGTTCTTCTTATGCAGGCTCTGTATGTGTGTGTGTAGTTATTAGGGTAGGTCACGGCCCCATTATGCTAGATGATATACGTGTACATCATTAGAGACAACCCCAACTGAGACTGCACCGCAGCCCTACCTGCACCGAGTGTAACAGTTCACGCCGCCAAATGTGTTCCCCAGATGTGCTCCCCAGGACCAGACGCTGCAGAAAAGTCCCATTCAGCCGCCTGGGCTGTGCAGCCTGCAAGGGGACTGATGGCATGGTTTCAGTTAAGCATGTGCTTAAACGCTTTCCTGGGCAGGGGCCAGAACGATCTGTGTCCTGCCGGCCTGACTTAAACCCACGCGGCTCCAAAGACATTTGCAAGGGTTCTGTAGAGGTAAATCAAACCCCTAGACTTGGATACAAAGTGAGCTCCATTTTCCTTTCACCGTCCAGATGAATCCCATGGAAGAAACAGAAATCTACGGGATTTTCCACTGGCGGCGTTTTGCCCAGTTCGGCCCTTCTGTGGCTGTCAGAGCTGCCGTTAAAGCTGGACCCCAAAACTTTGGCGGGCTGTAATTCCCTCAGAATGTGCAGTTTCATCAAATATGAAATGTTTTRCAAAACTGATCTGACTTGGCCAAAAATAAGGTTTTGGAAGAGAAACGGGGAATATTTTTTCACTACATTTTCAACGTTTTAAATGAGATTTTTTGATGTCTCAATTAAAAAAAAAAAAGAAAAAAAGCAAGCATTTGTTTTAAAATCTGAGCTTTAAGTTATAAATATCACTAGTCAAAAGTCAGAATGTCTGTTCCATGGTAAGTATAGCCACCTTGGGCTAAGAAGGGAATCGCTTTCAGCACAAAAGAGATAGTCATTCAATTTACCTATGGAAAATCAGGCAGGGTTTCATTTAGGTATAATTTAAACGTTTTGTTACATATATTCAGAGAGCACGTACACTTGAGTGAGTGCATTCCCCGAGGCAGCTGACTCACTCCCTCAGCGTCCAGGGCTTGCAGGCTCCCGGTTACTTCTCACCTCCGTCTCGAGGAAACTCTTTCAGGCAGAGACCCTGGGAGCCCTGATAGCTCTAGCACAAGCCAAGGATTTAACAGTGTCCAGATACTCAGCTGCAGAGCTGAACCAGCTTCCCTGGGGTTCCTAAAAGGACGACGAGCTCCCTGAGGGCTCCCGTCCCGGACTGAAGGAAGCCGCAGAGCACAGAAACTGCAATTCTCTGACCTGAGTCAGAGCAGAACACCATCCTAAGGGAATGGGAAGACTCAGTATCCCACCAGCCATGCCAATAAGCTGGTGGGAAACCAGGCAAGTAGAGTCCATGGTGGAGGTCCTCTCCCAGCGACACCTGTCCAGGACATTGCTTGGTTTCACGAGCCAGTGATTCAATATGAACATTCGTCTGCTCTACAAAACTCTCATCCAGCGCTAACTATGTCGCAAGAAAAGAAAAAAGAAATTAAGATTATTAACATACCTTAAAACATTGTTTTGTTTTGCTTTTCTCTTATTTCAAAGACAACTCACGCATTCAGGGGCGGGGGAGGAGGCAATTGCAACTTGAGCAGAAGATAAAGGTCAAAGTCTCAAAATCCTTTGCCAAATGGAACTGCTGCCCTGAACGCAGCTTTAATCACAGTAGGACAATGTTCTTCTCTATTGTACCTTAGTGGGAGATCTCTGTTGGCTCAAACAAAATAGATTCTCCTCAAAGAATGAAATGAGATGACAATGTAGATATTGTCTTTGAATGACCTCCAAAAGAAAATCAGGAAGTGCATACCAAACTTGATTTGAAATGTACTTATTGTACTGACCGGGGAAAAAGAAAAAACCCTCAGATGAAATATCCTGATTATACAATTCACCAACATAGACTGAAATGAGAAATAGGAAATACATGCAAACATCCCTGTTCATAGGTTTATGTGGTCTTTTCAATTTTCATCAAGCATAGAAGACAATGAATAGCAGGGGATTTGAAATGTACAGTAATATTTCTGCAAATCCAGAAGCAGTGAAATGTTATAAAAGCCCAGTTTAATAGAGTAAGAATTGCTTTTCTTTTTCAAATTGTTGTGTATAATTTTTTTGCAGTATCCTAATCATCTTTCCATGATTATCTTTGTTTTTAACTAGCATTTTTCTGTCAGACATTTGATTCTTTTCTCTCTATTGAAATCTTTCAAACTATTACCATTATCCTTATCCTGTTATATCCAAAATTTTTTAAACAGGGGTCTTTAAAGTCTAGTGTTGCTGCATACTTTCCTTTTTCAAAGCCTGGCTAGATCTGGGCACTGATCTAATGGTTTAATAGTGTCTTCTGTTGACTTTTTATTTCCCTCAAGGGAAAAAGAAATTCTGCTTTTGGGAACATAAGGACAGTTCATCAGAGCTGTGAGCTCAAACTTTATCCAGAAACTTTAGGAACAAAACCACACTTTGTGAAATACATCTGTAAAAGCATGCCACTTTTTTCTTTGTCTACTTTTTTTTATTGGACCCAAGGAATTCTTTCCTTCTTTAAGTGAGTACTAGTACCACCACTGCTTTGCAGACTTTGTGACTGACTGTCATTTTATCACTGTATTTTTTTTTCCACTTTTAGATCAATTATATCACCAGATTTCAGAAGGGTACAGCCTATTTTCAAACATAAGGCTTTGTTTCCCTTAACAACTCAGGTGTGAGAACAGACAGGGTAAAGGGCTGTTTCCCTTAACAACTCAGGGCTATAAGAATAATAAGGGTGATGATAATGATGAGGCAAACTAGATACAACAGATCTCCCAAATGAAAACTTCTGAATATATAAAAAAAAATGCAAAAAGTTGTCTTTTAATTAGCAGGAGGGCACAAAATGCTGAGTAATTTCATTGCCAGAATGCAATAGGAAATTGCTGTCTTCTGGCTGCTGCTCCAGATTCCCCTGAAATCAAACCTGCTCTCTGACGAGGTCTTTGCATTGTCCCAGGTTTCATGAGTGGGATCAGAGCAAGCCTGGATGACAGGAAGGGATGGCCCTTGCCCACGCAAGCCCACCAGCAGCCCATGGCTCGGCGGTCCGGGCAGAGTGGGGGCAGGGCTGCACTGGACTGCAGTGCTCTCGGCTGGCCCAACAGGCAGTCACGTTTGTGGCTAAACCCCAAAGCTCTTGGTGAAACCTGCCTCCCAGGTCTGTCTCCCTAAAGCTGCGGACACGTCGAGCCCTCTCTCCTGATGCAGGGGCAGACCCCACCTCCCTGCCCCTCTGAGCCAGTATGTGCTCCCTCCCGTGCACCTTTGAGTCCAGGCCATAGGAAGGAGTAAGAATATCATGTGAGTCCTGCATATGAGCTGCTTGCAATACAGAAGTTATAAGAAATGCAATTAGTCCTACAAGGCCTCATAATAACATTATGTASTCTCGAGCAGCAGCATCTGGCCCCATCTCTGTTTGGTGGCTGTCGCCACAGGAGTGCTCTGCAAAAGAAGGGTTTACATGTAGACAGATAACCACATAAATGCATCTCCCTTTTATTACCTGTATCTGTAAAGCACTTTATTCTGGAACACTCGTGGGCAAATAGTTCCTGCACAAGCAACTCTGAATCCTAATGGTTACGGTAGAGATCTGGGCATTCTCAGAGGTAGGGGAGTCACAAGATTTGAGATGGGTGTTTTGTACATAATTGTATCTTCACAAAGCAAATTTTCTTTGTGCTTTACTCTCTGGGGGATATGGTGGCAGACATATTTTGCTATAGTTCCAAACATACCCATCTGAGCTTTGCTTCAGACTTGACTTGACAGTCACTCCCACTTGACCCAGCTCTAAATAGGCACATAGTTAGTCAAGCTGAAAAGTCAAATGTACCCTACATGATGCTCACCTCATCAATCCAGTGTGACCCATTGGATCGCATACATGCTAATATGCCAGTAACATGATAAATATTGAGATAGAAGACAAAACACTTACTGTTATTACTTTATGAATTTGTACTTTCTATGATCATTTACAAGTTGAATAAAGCACCACACCAAGGAATTKACATTCAAAGAAGAAACTGAAAGCTCAGCCTGAGACAGTATGGTGGGGAGGAATAATTGAATCTGTTTCTCCACACTAGAAAAAATTGCCTGAAGAGCAGGATTATCAGCAAGGTGCCTATGTCCATACCTGTTAGGCTGAGGCATATGGAGACCATAGGCTGAGTCTGAGGAGAATAGACCTGCAGACCTCRCATGCAGAAGACAGGCACATTCAAGTCCTTCCAATGCTATGTTCCCCTCCTTGYCCCCATACCCTTCCAACATTCGCTCCTGATGGGGAGGAGATGACTCAGTGACACAACTACTACCTAAAGCAGGAGTATTATAGTGCTCATATGTTCCTCTATATTGATTTTCTTGCCTTTCAGCAGCGTTGGCAATATTTCTGCTACCAGGATGGATTTTATGTTATCTCTGTCCTGTTCACTGACAGTATATATTCCTGTGTTTTCTCTGCTGTGGTGCCTGATTGGATTAGTCCTTTGTACAGTGAGTTGATCAAGGCCTGTTGGAGCCCCGGGCTTCATTAGAAGACTATACACAGGACATGCTAGATTCATATAACTCTGAACACRTAAGGAGGTCTACAGCAGAAAAAACATGATCTAGAACCCAAACCCTTGCCTTTCCCTGGAATTTAAATACGCATTTGCTGATTTTAAATACTACTTGGATTGGAGATGAGATAAATACTTCCCAGAGTCTGACCAGGAAAGTTCAGGGTTAAAAGCTGCAACAAGCAGAAGTTGTGCAAGCTGCCAATTATTTCCAGCTGAGATTCCAGTGTAAGAGAAAAGGCTGGTAAGCCAATAGGGATTGRTGTATCTGGAAGAGGGAGAAGGTTTCTGTTCCCAGGAGCTGGTGATTAGTCTAATATCTATGTTTGGACTTATGGTTGAAYTGAGTCTGCCAGAAAAAGGGGAAGACAGTTTGAGCAAATTATTTCTCCTGAAACCCATCTCAGAAACCTTGGGGAATATTTTTTGAGCTTTGTAGCAATATTATAGTGCTTTTGGGAGATTAGAGATTGGATGAATAAGTTGCTCATGTGTTCACTGAGAGGATGAAGCTGTTTTKTCTGAAAGACCTTCTAGTGAGGGAAGGCAAGAAAATTGCGTGTCAAAAAACTGCCAGAGATGGTGGGCCCAATTTCAGCTGTTAGTCTATGCCATAGCAAGGAAAATGGTTTCTGRGATGCTGATGCCCACTGCCATGGCTGCAGGGTGTCCCTGTGTGCCTGCAATACAATCTCTCCCCTGKCATCTCTTCACTGGTGCCTCGGGATGCCTTTCCCAGTCCTCACAGCCTCATTTGACCCTGTAACTTTCTTCAGATTCAGCTGAAAAAAGGAAGAAGAAACATCGGGGCACCTGCTCAGTTACTCTTCCAGAGAGATGCCCTTTCCATGCTGCCCTTGGGAAAGCCTCATTTCCGTGTAGGGTGGGCCAAGGGCCTCCCTTCACCCATTTGGGTGTCTTAGGCTCTCRTGGGCACCCGTTGCTCCAGCCCATGAATATGCAGAGGGCCTGTCCTTGAATAGACTTACCTACTAGAGGCTGCCTRGTAAATGCCAGAGTTAACAAACATCTAGATTACAAAAGGGATACAGACATGGCAAAGGCAAGTGATGGCTAAAGTTAGAAGACTGCTGCAAACTTCTTTTATTCTTGTATCGTTGTGTCAACCACTTAYATCTGTTAAACATACCAAGAGTGCCAGGAAACATGCTCTATGACTATGGGCTAATCTTGCTGTCCATTTTTCCTGTGTGATAGAGGGATAATACCGATTASGTTCAGCCTTGAATTCGCCTACATTGAACGTCAAGCATCTCATCACTTCAACTGTTGGGAGTTATGTACACTGGAGGTAAGGATCGAGGTGATACAGGTCATGGGAAGAGTTACCGATGTCAAAGAAATACCTCAGTATTTTTATTTTTTGTGAACATTTACTTACTGTGTCCTTCAGTCTACACTCTTCTCCTTGCGCCTCAGCAGATGCAGAGTTAGGATCTCTCCAAGACTATCTGGAAGAGGTAGAAATGAGCTCGCTGCGGGGCTCGCTGCAAGATGGGAGAGCGCTTCCCTGCCCAGCAGGATAATAGAAGAAGGACCACAGGCGGCAGGTACTAATGTGTTCACCATTTCTGTCACTAGAGCTTTCCCTGTTTCTGCTGGCATGGTTTATGCAGTAAGTGAGCAATAATGAGCTTAAAAACCAGAGCTGCCATCCACAGGTAGTGCCCTACGCTGGCGCTTGCAAATCCCTGCAGTTCTCATACATAAGGCTTTATTCTCTCTATAACAAGACTGAAAATACTGTGGCCCAAATTTTCATGTGTATTTAATTTTAAATGTAGTTACCTCGGTCATCTTCTCAGAATAACTTATCCACCACATGATTATCCCATGGAAAGCCCGCACTGACATATGCATCTCATAAGCACTCCTGTAGCTCACTAAATGCCTGCCCAGTGCAGAAACATTTGGGAGACAAGCCCAAAGCTGTAACTGGTCTATAGAGAGTTGCTGCCATTGCTGTTCAGAGCAAACTGGTAAAGCTGACATGTTGTTTTAAATCATCCTGGCTGACATAGACAAACTTCACAGGATAATGTTCTGAACACAGAACTAAATTCAGTGTTGTCCTAAAGACTGCCCAGTCACATCAGAGGGACAAATGGAAGTTATTGCAATTATCCTCTGGCAATTTATACCTATCCAGAGTGATATTTGCCATCTCATGATAGCAAGATACTGAGCTGCTCCTCAGCCACGAAAAACAGTTTTTCTCATCTGTGAAAGGCAGGTGTGAGGACGGTAAAATGTTTCATGATTTTAGTGCAGCACTAATGAGATGTAGTGGTAGATTCAGGCACAGTCTCACTGAAGTAAATGGCATGAGGTCACCAGTCCCATTACTTTCAAACCAGCTGACGTGTCAGAACAGGCTGCTCCTAGGAGCTGCTTGGTCTTTTAATGTCTTCCTCCCTCCTCCCCATTACTGTAAACTAAAATAAAAAGATTTAATATAATTTTTGTAGCCTATTTTGCAAAATGCTGTACTGTGGCAAGGTGGAAAACCTGAATTTTACAGGAACTCTGTTGTTTTTGTGCATTGTTTCTGCAAGTCTCAGAGCTGCTCCTAAAAAGGAGAAGCACAGAAAAAGAAAAGAGCAAACAAAAAGAATGGATCTCCAGAGGTGAAGTGGAGCTGAGCACAGAAATAGAAATACTTTCAAGTCAGACACAGATTCAAGACTCTGGGGCTCAAGCTGTACATCATGTCACTTGCCAGAACAGTGAGGAGTTGTTTAATAAACTGAGATTTTGGTAGGTAGCCTGAAAGAAAAAGAAATCACAGAGGAATTTTCATTGTTGTTGTTGAAATTTCTGAGAACCAGAGAGTCTTCACATACCTATATATGTTACAGGCTTGCATAGTCCCACTGAAGTCAAATACTTGTGTGCTTGAAGTTAAAACAATGCTTTCCTGCCTTAGTGGATCAAGGCCAGCGAGCTCCACACCTTCCCGAACAATCTTGAAGCAGTTTCCTCCTCTAATTTGGCTCCCTTGGCATGAGAAAAAGCTCTCATAGGTTGTCATCTCTGCTTAGCAGAGGCTTTCTTCATGGATAATACAATGTTAAAGGAGAGATGAGTTGTCCTAGGAATACCTCAATGCATTAAAGCTAATATGATGAAAGGACACAGCCCTAATCTGAAGAGAAGCACAACCACCTCCACCCAGACTCTAGTGGCCAAAGAATATAGCGCGTGTGTGTTAAGGCACGTTAGGCAATGAGTCATTTCTGGCAGAGAAATAAATTTGTTATTTCTGATCTGCAAGAGCAAGAGGCCTTCCAGGTCCACAGAAAAGAAACCAGACTGGTATCCTTAAGTTTGTAGACAAGGCAAAAGGGCAAATAAGATTTTCTACAAATAGGCTAAGATGAGGGAGTTAGTCTGCAATACTGCATACAGGAAAAGGGTTCCCATACTTACCCAAGCCTGCTTAATTAGGTTATAGCAACATTTAGGATTAATTATTCCCAGCCCATAGGAAAGAAGGAGGAAAATTATTCCAATAACACTGAAAAGACTTTTGAAGAAATACCACTGAAAAGCGACTCTAATCCATCCCAAGGCTGTCAGCCCCTTACTGCCCACATTTGCTTTCCACTGCACCATTAACTGCATGGCAAAATACAGCATGAGATCTGCCATGGGAGTGGAGTCGCTGCATGCAGGTCTAAGTGGGTTATTTGTCCATCCTCCCTGCTGCCCTACTGCCCATCACAGCCGGGTTTCCACAACAAAACCAGCGTAGCTACAACACCTGCCTGTTTGCCTGACACTGTTACCAGAAACGGCATCGCAACCGCGGTGAAAAAAGTAATAATTCTGTTCTCACCTCTGAAAGGGCTTTGCATATTAACRTGTCAGAGCCTTGTTCTCTTTGGGATTGTACTGCCAAGGAGTATCTTCTGGCTGTCTGGTGGAAAGCCAGGGGTTTCTGAAGGAGCAGTCACTGGTACAGCCAGGGTTTGGTGCAATGAGAAGTCTCTATTCCAGCTCCCCACAATGCCGCTTTTGAAGCAGCCTCTCTGATTTCACCTGATGTAGCAATCCCACAGCACACAAAAGATGTGGTGTTCTGATTACTGTACACAGAAATTTATTAATAACTGGACTAGGCCCCGTTCACGGAGGTTAGCCTGCCACCAGATTCACCTTCGGTGAGGTCGCTCTCAATTTTAATTGATTCCACTGAATAGGACAAGAAAAAGGGAAATGATAGTTCTGCTCTGTGCTTATCTGGGGTGGTGATCATTGCAAAAAAAAGGGAAATCCCACTGCCCAGTTTGGCTTTTCTCATGCTATTTGTGTCTTTGGTCTGCATGTGTAATATATATGTATGTTAACTTGCTACTTCTCAAGCAATCAGAACTGTGCCAGATGTGTGGCAGAACAAAAAGCTCAGGAATTCTACCCAGAGGAGCATATCATTTTATGGTGGCATGGCACACTCTGTGTATGCCTGTTCACAGGCTTTTCATTGCTTTTCCTACCTACCCAGCTACACATTTCCTTTCCTGAAACCCAGTCCTTAGAAAACCTGAGGTTCATAGTTAAGAAGTCAGATGCAAAAAAACCCAACTCAAATGGAAATCCAATGTCTTAGCTGTAGATGCTTATAACAACATAAGAAAATCTTTCTCAGTCAGCAAAATTTACATTTTGTTCAGCTTCACGGCTTTTCTTGCATATGAGTCCCCTTAATGAATTCAGTTTTGAAAAAGAGACTTTTTCTCTGGTTGGTCGGACTTCTCTCCAGAGCCAGCTAAACAAAAAGGCTCAACTAACCAAACCAAATTTTCTCTTTCTGCTCTCTAATGGCTTTGGCCTGAAATGCTTAGAGGGAAAATAGAAATCTGCCAGGTGATAGCCTTAAACCAGGGGGACGAGAAAACCGAGAGGAAGCAGGCCATTCAAAACCAGTCAGGAGCCACACCAGCCCGCTCTGGTGAAGTGGAGCTGGCCGTCCCCTTGGAACTCTCACTGAGTCTCTGCTGGGCACCAGTGTCTGTGTTAATCAGGTACTCCTGGTAAAAAATGTAAATCTGCAAAGCATATTCTCTTTTTACCACCCAACCATAAATAAAGTGGGGAAAGCTTATTCCAAACATATTCATGATCAATTTTTTTTGATTTAAGTTTCCCATTTTTTAATAAATTCAGCCTGATTCCACTGTCCTTTCCACCTGCTTGAAGCACGAGTGTGCTGTCAAAGGCCCTGACATTTCAAAGCCCAGTGCAAGTAAGATGAGGATCAAGCCTGTGTTCCCCTGGGGTTAAAATCCCAATTCCACTGATGTCAGGACTTTGAGAGGCATAATTTACCATGTGGCCAATTTAAACCCCACTTCTTTCACTGATGTGAGCCCTGACTTCCGCATGTATAGAGGTGCTCATTCCACCTCTGGATATTTTTTTCTTCCAGGATGCTGTTCATAAGAAGAGGCGTAAGGAGATGAAAGAGGAAAGGAAAGAGGAAGGAGTGTATTTAAGAGGTTTCCTTCAGCTTTTTATTGGCGGATAAAAGTCGAATCCTCACTGAAACCAGCAACGATTTATTTATTGGCAAAAAAGGTCAATTGAACTTTATAGTCACTAGTACGCTATTAAAAAATAATAAACCTAACAAATATATTAAATAATAGGTTTATTTTAATGGYAAACAATGTTACCATCTGCCCTGTCAATCAAAGTGTATGCTGAAATTCTTCACTGAACTGGAACCGCAGAAACAAAAAGGGATACAGGAGCATGATGGCAGCCTGGGTTATAAATTACAGGCAGTAGATGTATTGTTATGAAAGCTATATCATTCCTTAAAATGAATTCAACCTTCYTGACCTACCCCTTTTCTTCAAAATTTCATCTCTTTATATGACCACTTCTTGGACTGCTGCGCCAGAATTCAGATGCCTGAAGATCAGCAGCATGTTTAAAAAGATGAGAAACGACAAATACTTTGACGAATTATCTCTCAAGCTTGGCCATTTCTGTAGTGCTTCATGCATTCTGATCAGACCTTTCTTGGCTTTAATGAATTTGCCCTTGGTGGAGGCTGCGATGGCCGGCAACCCAATGCTAGTGGTTTTGCAAGGGGGTGAAATCCAGTGATGGCTGTTGTGGTAGGCAGTGCCAAAGCCTTGCCTGCTTCTGGCCTGAGCTGGAGAAGCAGGGAGGGAGAACCAGCTCCAGGGAGGACTCATAAGATCAAGGTAAACCAGATCTTTCCATGTGTGGAAATATTTTTCCTGGTTCCTGAACAAAATGGAAACATTTATGTGCAAGCGAAATTCTGTGCGAAATGGAGGTTCGATAAAATGTTACTTCGGGTCAATCAAAACTTTCCGCTGTTAAGAAATCAAAGCATTTTGGTCCAAGTTTGCCCTTTGAAAGCTTGTCGATGTGTTTTTGTGYGAAAATAATAACAATGAATTGCATGTGGGAAAAAATCATTTCCAAATGAAAACCGAAAAAATTCCGTTCCAGAAATGTTCACATGGGCCACTTCAACCTTATGGGAATGCTTTGTTTTGGGACAAGAAGTTCTGGAAACAAAATACTGCCAGAACTGACAATTTTTTTCAAAACACTGTGAATAAGATAAAAATGGCACTTTTCACTTAGAAGAAACTTTGGTTACAAAACAAATAGTTTGGCTGTACTTTGCTGAGCTCCAGCATCAGGGTCTGAACCTGAGCGTCAGGACACAACCTTCAGGTGGCATTAGCTGCTGTTAAGGTGACACTGGGTGAGGATCCTGGTTCTTGCTGTTAGTTAAACAGCTTTTACTGTTGAAGTCAGGAACCTCATATGGGATCAATATTATATTCGTACCTTGGTGGAGATAGTTCAGAAGTCTAATCCAAGCTCCAGCCTGTATCATTTTAAGCCTGTTGGCATCCTGACAGTTGGGTACAGACACCGTAAGTGACATGTGGATTTTATTTTAATTGGCTGTTTTGAGGAACAGAGAAGCAGATCTCTGTTTTGCAAGAGGCAGCTTTCTTTCCTTGTGAGGACCATGTTAAGGGCCAAACTCTGCTTATGAAAAAGCAGGTCGTGGTCTGAAGAAGGGTTGTTTCCCTGTGCCTCACCACATCGATATTTATTCATTTTCTACTTACTGGCCAGAGCTGTCTAGGGGAAAGTGGTGAAGCATTATCCRTGGCAGTGCAACCCACAGATAGACCATCAGATTAAGATAAATTTCCTAATTTAAGAATTATTTTGATGGGGTGGGAAAGGGCAGCTCAGTTTTGTCACCTCTACCAACAGCCCCCCAGCATGCACGACTGCTCTCATTGTGGAGGAGAGCCCTGCCTATCAGCACGGACATTAGCTCTCAGCCATTACTGCAGGCAGAGCAGCTGCAGGAGCTTAGCRACCCCCCCTACGCTTAGACCGCCGGGCCATTTTAATTGCAACCCACAGCTTAAAGTCTTCATTAAGTTCTCTCTGAGCCCTGCCTCCTCCTCTGTAAGATCAGCCGCTTGTCACCCTGACCGGCGGAGCAGCGAGGAACATCTGCAGTTCAAACGTGATGCATATGCAACAGCGGTCTCAGGATTAAAGGTCAACAGACTCCTCCGACACCCAGGACCGTCTCTCCCTTGCAGGGCGTCTGGTGTCTTTTACATCCCATTGTTCGAAACTCTATACTTCCTGCCAGGCTTTTTGCCCACTCGCTCAGCCCAACTGCTGCAAGGCTGGCGCGGCGCCTCAGCAAGCTGGCCGGAGCTGCCCTCGCACAGTGGCCGCCCGCGAGCGCGGGGGCTGCCGCAGGCAGATCGCCGGGTCCTTCCCTCGGCTTCTCGTCGCAAAGCCCGGGGAGAGGATGACTACAACAGCTGCAGTGCTGGCTCGCTCTTGACAAATGGTCCTGTCACTCTTCTTATTGATTAGCAATGTTATGACATTTCCCTTCAAAAACACAGATGTGGCACGGGCAGCGACAGGAGCACCGCTCTGGGAGGAACATAATGTTTGCTGTTGTTCCCATTCTCCTCTCTGCATCTGTTCATATCTGCGGCGATGGTTTCATGCGCTGACTGTTTTATCAAGAAGCAGTGGGAGCAGGTGAAACCTTTGCCTGGGTTAAAGGCAAATACGTCTTGTCGCATCGGGACTGGGCGTGCGGATGACAAGCCTGGTTTCGCCCCCACCCTGTACCAGTGTGCAGGGAGACGGCTGGGGATTCAGTCAAGCTGGCATTTGCAAAGGAAGGTGAAGGTGCATTGAATCCACACATGATTTCAGATTCCTCTTGTGAGGTTCCTGGGTCATTTTTTGCCTCAGGATGTATTATAAAAACCCCATAATAATGCCTATGAAGTTTCAGTAGTATGTTTGCATCCAGCAGGTCATCCCAGGAGCACTGGGGCCTTGCAGACCACTCTGCTTCACCTCCACACACAGTGCCTTGCCCAGTCGATCTTGTGTGGGTACACATCTCCGTGCAGAGCCATATGTGAGCCCATGAGCTGTGGCAGGGGGGGCTTACTCATGGGTTTGTTGATTGTGTGCAAAGCCTGGAGGCATCTCAGCCTGCCCCTCAAAGGCCAAGCTAGAGCTTGTCCGTGAGCTATCCATTTCTTGGGGGGGTTATCCAGGTGAATGGGTTTCACGGCCCTCCAGAGAAGCCAACCTTTTGTCCCCTGGAGCCCCCAAAGGGGATGTTTGCACATCAGCAGAGCTGTTCTCATGCGGGTAAGCCCTAACTGCACTCCACCTCCATGGAAATCCTTCCCCCTTGCAATAGAGAAAGGTCATCTAATATTGCCAGGTTGCAGAGGCTTGCAAAGGGTAGCTAAGGAAGGAGGACACCAGGACTGACCTTTGGCATGAGGAGGAGGGCCTCTGACAGGGAGGGTCTAAGCTAGCGCAGCTTCTACGCATCTGATTAAAAAGGGATGGTCTGAAACACGTCTGCCTGAGCCAGGGTCTTGTGAGGGCTGGAAATCACAGGGAGGGGACCTGAAAACATCAGGACACCAAGTGTGATGGGCCATTCCATGTACGGTTAAACCGTGCATTTCTGGGCAAAGCCTGTGCTAGTGAGCTGTGGGTATCCCCACGTATCTCTACTCCGTGCTCAGATTTTCACTGTAAAGGCATGTCCTGGCCACACTGGTCTGACTGCACTGGAGAGAAATCCCAGCTGGTATAGCCAGAAGCAACRTTTTCCTCAGTAAGGGCATAGGAGCTGACCTCCTTGTATCAAATATTTATAGGCCAAAAGACAAGTTTAGGAGGTTCTCTCTATTTTCACTGGCAAGAAGGAGAGTGAGTTTTTTCCCCAAGCATAAAAATATGCCCAGTTTAATCTTAAAATGGCTTAAAGCCTTTCTTATTAGTCTGAAGCATTTAATTCAGCTTTCAGTGAATCCTTTGCATGCTTCACAGGGAAGCTAGTTAGAGAAAAAGTGCTTACCTTCCAGTCCTAAAGGCTGTTCCTTGGATATTGAATTACGGTACCATGTACGGTCTGCATTAAGAGTCTTGGAAATTCCTGATAAACTGACTTTATACACAGCAGTTAATGAGCTTGTTGTTGCATTTAAGGGATCTCTGTATTTTTTGTGACAGAAAAAGCAATGCCAGTGTATCCAGTATAATTTCTTTCCTTGACCAAAGTCTCTTACAGTGCTAATACAGCTAAAATGGGCTGATCCACAAGCTTGATTTACATGAACTTGAAGCAAAGCACATTAGCATTATTGTGTAGGCAATACTGCACAGAGCAGGCTTGTAATGAGAAGCATATTTGTGAATGTCTCATGTACAGCTTTCAGCATATTTTACAGCCAAAAAAAGAGATATAGTCTAGAGGGAAAAAAGAAAAATACAACAAAAACATGGTTTTGACCCCCCAGGCAACATGATGTAGATTAATATGAGTTAAATGGAATGTGACCAATTTGTAAGGCATTTGGTTTGTATCTTGAGAAATTGAAGGCAAGATCATTTTTCCTTGCAATCAGAGTAAGCCTTAGGCTACAAACTCTTGTAGTCTCTACAATTGCCATAGGCCTCCTCTTTTAATATACTAGTGTATCCTAGAATATTTCTTGCAACTTTCATAGTCCAATGATGTGATAGATTTGCCAGTATGATACTTTTGCTGCCTTTCCTTGGGAAAAGCTTCCATTAGTCGTAATGTGTGCTTATAGCTTCTGTGAGTTTCATCAATTTTTGTGTAATATTTCACCCACAGATGTTTATTTATGCAAGAAAAAAGTTGCAGTAATTTACATCCTATACAGCATTCAGGGATTATACAGTAAGAAAAGCATTGTTCTGCCAAAGGTTCATCATTGTTTCTGAAGAAGGTTGTTTCAGGTTGGCAAAAGGCCAGTAAATTGTGGGTTCACTGTGGACCCACTTTTTTGTTTATATAAGATTTTTTGTTTATATAACAAAATATATATTATATACCAAACAGGTTGTAAGACTGTATTCTCAGTGGAGTAGCTGGTCCAGAGAGAGACTATCTGAGGTCACAAGGAAATCAGTAGAAGGCTTCAAATACAGCCCAGGAGCTCCATACCCATGAAACAAGCTGGACTTCGTGTAAAATTAATCATCTCCTTTATCACATCACACCACCTTCCCATGCCAGCAAACAGCTAGAAGACCATCTCAATCTCACAAGTTCAGCTTAAGTTTCTACCCTACTCTTTGCAGCTATAATTCAGGAAAAGATTTGCCTTTGCTTTTCAAATGATCTGAAGAAAGTGCTCCAAAGGCACAAATCCAGCAACTAACTTGAATATGACCTTCTGTCTTCTATGCTTAAAAAAAACCCCACCTATGATACGTTTGGCAGTCTTCCACTTGGGTGTGTGGGCAATATCATTCAGGAACATTCGGCAGCTATAACAACAAGATGTTCTGTAATTGTTAAGCTCATTTACTTGAATAGTGGACAAGGAGGGACAAATAGAGGTTGCTTTTCATTTATTTATTTATTTAAGAACTAAGATACAAGGACAGAAAGATGGGCGTTCAGGCAACCATGGCTTCAAGTGCAGAAGTATGGGGCAAAGCTCATGCAGGACCTCTTTATGCCTCCAGATGCCACTATCCATGCTGCTGGTGGAGGCAGCTATGCAATTCTGCAACGGTTAACTCAGAGCAGAGAAGAAATAGCAACCATGAATGGCTCCTCCTGCCTACCGGCGAGCAGTAAGTGTTGTGCTCTCAGCTAATGACTCCTTGTTAAATGCTGGATACACAATGGGAGAGGAGGCATTTTGACTGTTCACTGCTATTGCCACCTTCTGTACTGTGCTGACGGTTATGGTGTGCTAGCCCTCTCAAACGTACCAAGCCAGCCTTAGTCTCCCTCTCTTTTACACTACTGGAGTTTCAGTGGTGTTTAAAGAGGAGAGGGAAGGCAGATTTGCAATAGATACCCATCCACAAAGGAAACAAGGGAAATGAGTCTCCTCTTCAACAAGAATTTTATCGGTTTAAATGGGGTTTCTTGGAAATCGATGTCCTCGCAGGATTACAGATTAATTTGGGTTGAAAAGGGCTGCTGAAGGTCACCTAGTCCAACCTCCTGTTCAAAGCAGGGCAAGCTTCACAGTTAGATCAGATTGGTCAGAGCCTTGTCCAGGTGGGTTTTGAAAACTTGTCAAAGAGAAGAGCCAGGATTTAAATAGACAAACCTCCACACAGTGCTTTGTTGTTCTTTTTTTTTAACTTGAGTGGCTCAAACTATGATATGCTACTTAAGAAGATTCATACAACAGTATGTGGTGCCACAAGCTGCTCTTCCAACCACTTCCTCATTTGTATTTGGTCTTCCTGAACGCATTCCTGTTGGAGGAGTGTATCTGCACTGAATTCACAGGGTCACAGCCCTTTATGTCATGGCTGGATGTGGCCTTTCCCATCCAACATAGTCATTCAACCCTTTATTTTCAAGACTTACTGTCCTTTTTTCCCCCACCACATTTCAGGACCCAGACTTCAGTTCTTCAGGGTAGCAGCCCTGCCCTGCGCCCATCGGCCTGGGGAGGATGGCAGGCTGCTCATTGAGGGCATGGGTTAGGCAGAAATTTTCTYTTCCCTCCTGCTCTCCAGCCTGAGATAATTGTGAAGCTGATGGACTCTCTCTCCTCTAAGTTCAGCAACAAAGCCTCACAGCTTGTAAGAATAATTCAGCCACAATTAGCATTGGTGTGAAGCCAGGGCCTCCCACGGATGAGTCTGCCTGGTCCACTGCAGAAGCTACAATCTCTTTAATGATGGGAGGTTTGACTAAATTAAAGTTGACCCTCAGGCTTCTGGCAGCTAAATTCCAGCAGTAACCTTCCCTCCCACCCATTTCTCTGGAAAAAATCCTACCAACAACAAACTACAAGTGAGAGGGGGAGGAAATCTCTCTGTTGTTAACCTTTACAGGACAGTGGATGTGTCCAAATCAGACAAAAAACATGATGTCTCCCGCTGAAGTGCCATAAATAGTGCTATCTCCCAGTGTGATCTTTGAGAGAATCTGTTTTGGGGAAAGAACAGAAGAGGAGTCCTAAAAAGAGCGCGTGAAAAATGATGAAAGTTGCTTTGAAGTGAGTCCGAGAGCTGCAGTGCTTTCAGCAGCTTCCCCCTGGAAGCCCTTGAAATTCTATCTGCAATAAAAGGTACCAAAAGAAAACAGCTGGCAGGAGCTGTTAAAGTGGAAACAATATGCAGTTCAGAAGAGATAAACAGGATGGGCACAGAGCAGAATGAAAAAGAAGGTATGGATCTATTAYGTGATGGGAACAGCCCTTCTGTCCTGGGCTGAGACTGTGTGACCAGGGAAATATCGCTGGCTTTAGGAAAGCAGAGTAGGAGAAAACAGATCTAGCACTTGGTTTTCATGGGAACGTGCATTTTTGCTTTACACTGGAGGACAAGGGCATCAGATCTGGTCCCCTGATTCTTCGCTGAATGGGCCTCGGCTTGCATAGGACAGATTAGGTTGTAGGGGTATCATGCTGAATGACAACGCCAAAGGAGAAGCCAGTCCTCTGATATTTCTCTGGTACCCAAGATAACGGCAGCTGGAACAGGAGCCCCTTTCCAGCTTCAGGAGGGTGAGGCACTCCTCTTGCTAGCTGGGCAGTAATGATCTGCTGCCAGCTGTAGAGATGTGTCCAGTCCTTGTGCAACTCTGAAGCAATGCCGAGGYTGTGGCCAAATCTAACACCTGCAGCCAAATATAAAGCCGGCTTTTGCCCTCACTGATACCACAGTCTTTGGAGAGAGAAAGTGGTGAAGGGGTCAGAACGGGATCCGTCTCTTTGTGCAATGCAAAGAAAAATATTGCTAACAGAGTGCGCATAGACCTTAACCTGTTCTGATTTAGAGAGGTACATCATAGATATTGCTGTGGTTCCCAAATCAGTTCTGTAGATCTCTGCTGAAGGGACTGAGAGCAGAATACAGCCACAGGAGGATGGTGAGGAATCCACGTGCAACCACAYCTGTAAAAAAATCTCCCATGCTCTGATCTGCTATTGACTCTGCCCATGCCATTCTGACATTTCCATGTCGGAAAGTCTGTTTAGACACCTCTGCTCACAGGGGAAGGAATATTAATCAAAACTTTTGTCCTGTCTTTACAGATGCACTTCAGATCAAAAGCACTTCTAGGGTAAAACAGTAATTCAGAGATGTGGTGGGAGTGGAGCAGAGAGGAGCTGAGTCATAATTTCCATCTGCTTTCATTTCTGTTTTATACAATGTTCATTCTGCAGCTCCGATGTAATTATTTGTGTAACCATTAGACTGTCCCAGTGTTAGGACAGAAGCAAAACTGTATCCCGCACAGATCCAGTGATTTTTCAGGCATGTGTATTTTCACAGCCTCCAGTTAATTTTCAAAAAGCATGAAAATGTTCATATCAAGTCACTGTGCAGATGACCTAAGTCATTATATGAATACCATGTGGCATAGTGTACTTACAGTTTTCTTGAGAAGTCAGCTTGGGCAGGGCCATGCTGAAGAGAGGAAAGAATAGCCAGGATTTATGTTTTCTAGATATATGCTAAATCTCTTTCATTTGAGAAGGATCTGGCACCTTGCTGAAGGCTAAAGGATAACCCATAGGCAGGGAGAGAATTGCATCTGTGATAGCAAGTACTATTTTACCCTGTGGGCAACTCCTCCACCTTCAGAAAGGTCCCGGATACTCAAAATGCTTTGGGGGCTTAAATACTACTGAGGACCTGGGTCTAAAATGCCTATTCAGAACAGGACTTAGGCACTCACATAGTTCCTGCAGCTCCAAGTGATTTGATACATCTGAGGCTGCAAAACTCTTTCCCACTCACACCAGTTTTATCCTGATTTGCAACTGACTCAGCTCCCCATAAAATCAGTGGGCATCCCTCTGCTTTCTTTAATAGATGTTGGATTGGGTGTTAAAGAAGAGAACTTCAGTCTAGCTAATCCAGATGCACAGATACTGTTGAACTTGCTTATTAGGAACAGAGCTTGGGATGGATGAAAATGAAGTGCTAAATATGTCCAAGAGTCCAGAGACTGAAGGTGCCACCAGCAATGGAAAGGTGATTCCAATATATATAGGAGTACTAGACTGTATGCTATGCAATTCCATTTTCTCTGACAGCTAAATCCTCTGGAATTTAATAAAAACTTCAACCTCTTCTAAAGGCCTTTGAGCAACTGAATGAAATTTAGTTGTGAATTACAATCTGACCGTGCAGTTCTAGATCCAGAAAAGTTACAGAGAGACTATTCCCTATTGCGTTCTGTAGCTTTTATAAGTGGATGACTTAAGATAAGATAGACTTCATTAAAGCATTGAGTTTCATTCTTTTTAAATTCTTCACAATTCTTATAAGTTTTTCACTGAGCAATTGGCAATAATATATTTCTACCTGAATGCAGGCAGCTAGCAATTGATCTGTACACTGAAAATAAAGATTTTCTCTTCATCATGAACTTATAGCCTAGATAGAGTAACTGCATGTACTTTTTTATTGTTTGCATAAATATTTAATAATAAAAATTCTTAAGCTTTTTGCATAACGTCATAGGGTATTAGAATGCYCATTAAGTTATATATATCAAGTTTGGATTTCCTTTCACACTTCTGGAGTGTTAGTTCAGATTTTCTTCGGTATAAGTGCAAATGGATTTGCACTTTTAAATTTTCATGTTCTAAAGTAACTGAATATGTGCCTGTTTCTATGCTATAAGGATACATAAATTATTTGTGTTTACAATAATGCATATGAATCCTAAACTAGAAACCTGCAGTACAAAGAGGAAAACAAGGCGGTCCTTGACCCAATCTTCTCTGTACACGTCTGCCTTGTTCTACCTCAACTGCCTCCGAACAAAAGAATTCTTCTGTTAATCCTTTAACTCCCACTTCATCTTTGTTTTACTAAGAAGTTTTGTGTTTCTGCTAACATACTTTTTTGAGACAGTGCAAGCCAAAGTGAATATGATTTGTAAGAAGATCCAATGATACTACAGTATAGTGAATACCATCCTCCATCCTCTCTTCCAGTTCAGTGCAAGATCTGGTTTGCATGGGAGCTGGTCTTCACTGCCACTGCTGATCCAGTGTCTGATGTCCTTGAGACCTGGCTGTACATTGGATTTTCCATCATTTTTGTATACAGAATCAATAATACATGTGAGGAATCGAACGACTAGTTCCAGTGTGTGATTTTTTTTTATGTTTGCCATTTGTCTACCCTGATTTTTGACTTACCGAATATTTTTACCTCGGCTAATTTGAAAATTGAGTCTGTAAGGAGTTCTTTGGCACTCTGCAGAAATAAAATAAGTGAGAGTTTCATGTGCTCAGCAAATCTTTTGAGATGAAACCTACTTTTCAATCTTCCTGACATTTTATTCAGGATTCAGTCTCAGTAAGCTATTGAAGTTGCTGTTACTGAAAACCACAGAAACTCCGTAACGCCGTTTAGAGTTAGCCACATCCCGTTCACCCAGTGACAGCTCTTTGTTTTCCATCATCCATCACCCGGAAGCTTACCCCCAGCGCCCGCGGACGGGAGTGACCAGATCCCCACCGCCTGCACCGGAGCTCAGTCCTGCAGCCGCTGCCTGCACCGCTCCCACCCACCTTCCCTCCAGCTGCTGCAAAACCAGGGCCTCGGGCAAAAGACGGCGGGATGGGTTTTGCCTGAATCAGGAATGATGGCACTGCAGCCAAAAAGTTATGGGAGAGTAAAAGGGGAGAACAAGGACTTGTAATCTCGTTATACCCCCATCCTCACTTTCCTCCCCCTGATCAAATTTAATTTGATAAAATAATGCAGGCAATAACTGCCAAAGCTCAAGCCACCTGGGGAATAACTGAGTGCATGCAAAATGATGGATTCAAAGCAGCACGTAACATTTCTTAACGCAAGATGTTTCCCTTTAAATCATCGTTTGAGTCTTAACTCCTGGAGCAACCTCAATATACGCTGTCTGTCTCCTCAGAAGTGCCCTCTGGCAGGGTACAGGCTGCGTGTGCAGTGTCTTTGTCTAATTGCATTTTGGCAGAGCACAGTGAGGAGAAAATAGAGAAAATGAACTAGTTAATTCCGTGATCAAAACATGTCTATGGCTGGAAAGCAAAGGAGAGTTGAGTCCTTCCTGCTTTGCTGAACTGTCCTGTGTAGGATGCAAAACACTGCCGTCCTGGCCACTCTAAGTGAGCATTAAGGGYATTTCAGTTAGCTGCTCGCATTTGTGCACATTCACTGGTAATGGTCAATGCGACTGTAATTATTCCATGGATATACTTGGTTGCCTTTCCCACACAGGCTATTTGTTGATATATGTAAATCGGGGAGAGGCAGGAAAGTATTACAGGACACAGGTACTTTTTGCTGACTAGTTAGAAGTATTTCTTACAAGTTGTTGCTTTGCATGAATGTCCTTGGCCAATACTTGACAAGGCTCTTCTATACCTCTGTATTTAAAGTACTTTCAACTCAGAAGATAAACACATTAAAAATCGTCATGCARAGTATCCCACCTTACATCTCATGACACAAACCTGTGTTTGAGTGTCTTACCTCTCAATTACATCGTCAGCTTTTGCTTTTCTTTATGTCTTACCTCATAAAACATGCCCTGCCCTCTGTGAGAGGCTAAAGCAGCTGGGAAAGGTGGCTGCCCCTCTAAACTGTGCTCCAGGAGGAGATTTAAGGACAGGCACAGACTCTTTTAGGAGGTTGTTGATGCTGCTGCTGCTCAGGGGAGGCAAGGGAAGACTTCAGGAGACAAAAATCTGCCTTGCTTGGGCCAAGTGCCTGGGCTCTGTACTAGAATAAAAACTGTGTCCTGAGACAAGGTTTTGCAGTGGGTAGTGTTTAACAAACATGCTTAATATTGCAGAAAAATATGGGATGATGATCATTTCTATAGAGGTGATAAAAAATAACCGTTTCTTTGTCTCTTAGTAACAAGGACATGCAGGCAGATGAGCCTGGACCCTGGTTTCAAAAAGCATCTACCCATCCTTTTTAAATCAGTGGGAGCGCTCCTGAAAAACAAAGGTGGAACATAAAGCTAGCTTTATTTTTCACATAAAGCCAGCTTTATTTTTCACAATTTCCTATACACTGACTGTGCTAAATCAGAGCCGGCGAATGACAGTCACATCAAGGGTATCCTCACAAGGATAAATGGTGTGGGAAGGTATCCAGCACAGTATTAATGCGACCCCGAGTCTTGCAGCAGTGCTCCGCTCTGCAGCAGAGCGTCGAAGTTTGCTGAGGAGAGGAGGAAGGGGGAGTGCGGTCCAGAGGGGGGAAGATGGATTATCTTGTAGCTGACCCATTCTTTGTTCATCTCTGCGGCACCACATCCTTTGCCACACAAGTCATAAAATTTCCTACCAGTAGCTATTYTGACAGTGGCATAATAAAGCTCAGAAGGGAATGAAGAAACACATCCAGAAGTGTCAAAATAATGTAGCGTACTGTGTTTGTACTAAGTTATAATATAGTGGATTATCAGTAGTTACACCAACACAAAAGAAAAGTAAAACTGAAGTTTTTTTCTTTCAGAGGATCAGATATATTTTGCTTTTGCAAAGTACCTTCACATACCTTGAGAAAAGAGTCCTTACTGTTACCCTAAGAAGGAATGATTTCCTTGGAAATGAGCATGATTGCTAAAATCTCTGGCAGGAGTACAGGCAAGAAAAATATAGTCTAGTATCAAAGTGGTCCGGAAAGACATGACTGAAATCATGGTTTTAATTTATTTTGGTAAACATTTTTCTGGTAACATTTTTCCATACTATTTTAATGGCTCTGGTACTCTTACTGTATTCTAAAATTAACCTTCACCTTACATGAACTAAGGAAATTTCATAACTACATCCATATGCAACACTSTATAGGATTGTTAGTTGCTGGTACTAATGGTATTAATTTCAAATATATTTCAATTTTCTTTGAAAAGCAACATAATGGAAACTGAAATTATATCAAAGGCAATAATAATAAATATAAAAAAGTATGTCTACATAAAAGCAGTAGTCAGAAGCTCCCTGATACAGGCATGCAGTTGTGTCAGATGCTTTAGGACCACGCTGTATGACAGCAAGCCCTCACAGCAAAAGGCTATCCACTGCTATAGCTGATGGTGGTATGAAATAGGAAGGGGATTAAAGGCGCCATGAAATGACGTGACCTGACGGAGGCGCGCTGTCAGGCACTGAAGGGGCAGCAGGTAAAACACAGGACTTGGGAGCCCCCGGTGGGTAAACTATCCATGAATGATGCTGTCTCTGTCTGTATTTCACGCAGTCCTTCTTGTACAGGGACACAATAAACCCAACGAGAGGCAGGAGGGTTTGAACCCAGGCACTGCCAAAGCCAGCCCGGGGCAGGTCAATGCATGAGACACATTTTGCCTCTCTCCAACGGGATTCGGGGCCAAGCCTCACCAGCTGGCAGGGGGTCACAGGGATGGCGGTGGGCATTTGCTCCAGCTCCAAGTACATTTGGTCAGCAAAGCAACACCCAAGAAAATGCACCCGCCGCAACGCAGCGAGAGCGGGGCAGAACGCCTGTTGTGCTGAGCAGGAGATTGCAAGATGTGGTTTCTCCTGGTCCTCAGCCACAGCAAAATATTTACAAATTGGCCATGATGCCTTTGAAATCAAGGGCACTTTTCTGGGCTGAAGGGACCAGGGAAGCCCCGGGGAACCCAAGCAGAGAAGAGTCATAGAGCCCGGCCGGGGCCGGGCAGTAGATGTTTCTGTCTGATCAGCTGGTGGGCTCATGAGATTTGAGGTGGAAAGAAAACAGCCTGATGGCTTTGGCTGCTTCACCAGGTTGTGGAAAAATATAGTCTAGAAATAAGTATAGAGGATCCGCTTTAAGGGATTGTATTTTAAAAGTTAATATACAGCTTACCCTCTATGTCCCCAGATATCTACCACAAGACGATGGTAGCTTGCTTGGGGTTTTTTGTTTGTTTCTTTGTGGTTTTTTTTTAATTGGCACTAATATCTGTTGATTTTTATACACATGGCAGGGAGCCTGAGGGGCAGGTAGAAGGCTTTCAAATCATCTGTCCTATAAACACACTGGAAATTACTCGGTCCTTCTTTGCCCAATTATTTGATTCTTCAAACGTTTATACTAAAGGAAGACATGAAATTGGCTCCAGGGCAGGCTTAACCTTTTCAGTCCAAGAGCTCCAAAATGGATTTTTCAAGCCAAATACCCAAGTTTTATTAAGAGAGATGTACAGCAGTTTGAGCTTGCCTATTTGACAATTCGGTCCCCGGCTGCTCGGCAGTGGTTTCCGAGGGGAGTGCCAATTAGTGCTAATTGTACGGGTGTTTATGGGTATGTACGCATGCGTGTAATATGGACCCGTGTCTCCTCCTCAGACCATCACTCATGTCACACACGCCATAGGCCCATCCAACAGCTGTGAGGTGATCTGGAGATGAAAAGCTCACATCCCATATCCAATCCCCAGAGCCAGCTGGGCCCGTCCCCTAAATGACGATATAAATCCTAATAACAGCTAAAGATGACATTGGCAGGTACCCCAGGCTTTCCTGCTGCACCCAGGGAGCTGCCACAGTGATGCAATATCTCAGCTGGTCCTCTGGAAAACCCCATGATACGGTGTTTGCCTCCACCCCATCCGACCCCAGAGGACATGTCTCTTGGAACAGGGGTGGAGGGACAGTGGCTGGCCGAATGGCTCCCCATCCTCTGCTCCTGATGAGCAGGAGAGGACCTTCCTGACAGGTCACTGAGGAAGGGAAAATGGCCCAACTTGCCTGGCCGCCCCAGGAAAGTCACTGCCAGCCCCAGTGGGTGGCTGGTACGGCCCTTGCTGGCAGGACACCAGGATTGCAGGGCTCCTGGCACACCAGGATTGGGAGAGCTGTGCGCTCCCGGGTGCTTGCTCACCCGCAGCCAGCTCCTCACCGCTCAGCCCTAATAAAAGTCAGTTTTGCTCCTCTGTTTGCTTTGCAAGTGTTTAAAGCACAGCACGTAGTAAAAAGCCTACACCCAGCTAAGCAGGACATTTGGACCACGTGGAGACCCTGCCTCGACCCATGTTGTCTTAAAGATTTAATCTCTTTTTGGTTCACTAGGAATGTCTGCAGTTCACTCGCCATGGTGGGAGCAGAGCCTGTAGTTCATGGTGGTGTGTGTGCTGCATGTTTACAGACACTGGTAGCTGGGCTTTTTAAGACTAAAACTGAGGGAGTTCACGGTAAGAGTAGCTAACTTGCCATTTTCTTATCATTGTTTCGTAGAATTACAGTCAGAAATAAAACTATTTTGACGAAATATTTCCCTTCAAAACATCCCGATATGGTGCATTTTAAAGCATAATTCGATATATACTTTCATGGACGTTAGCACTTCCACATAAAAAAAAGAAGAGCCAAATCATAGCATCCTCTTTGCACCAGAAATATTAAAACCTGCTATTGGGGAAAGTTCTGATGCAGTATTGATGTTGTCATTACAGAATGTATAATAAATTGCTTACCACTGTGTACTGCATATAGTTCATTAAAGAGTTACTAGTAAAAGAAGAGGTAAATAGCATTTTTTCTGAAAGGGAGAGAGAACATACACTGAAGAGTCAAAGCTTTTGCCTGGGAAAGACTTGCAGAAAGTTGTGC
The DNA here is from genome assembly GCA_030449065.1 of Oceanodroma leucorhoa. Lineage (NCBI taxonomy): Eukaryota > Metazoa > Chordata > Aves > Procellariiformes > Oceanodroma > Oceanodroma leucorhoa. The sequence goes on along the minus strand of JASVER010000033.1, from coordinate 4,638,918 downwards.
ACACTGACTTATACTCTTTGGTCAGGAAAGACCAGATCTGGGATGTGATGGCAGAGGCATTTGGGGACTGTTTCTATGCTGTTGCTGATTCTTTTCGGCAGAGCTTGTGAAGCAAAACTTGCGCAGCACTGTACTGTCACCGGCAATGAAGTAGCTCCACCACCTGGGTTTTTTTAGAATTGCCTTTCTTCCTCTATTACACTGGATTGTATACGTTTTTTGGTTTGCTTCTCTTTTTTTAGTAGGTAAGATCTCATTATGGAATAAAAGTCATTATAAGATAAAGCTGTAAATGTGAGTAAGTGACAACATGCAGCTGGTCCTTGTGGCCCATACAGCAAGAACTTCTGTCTCCGAACTGAGAGGAATCTTTGTTTTACAAGTGTCCCATCGTGTTGTGTTAAATCTTTAGAAGTCACTGTCCCAAAAGATAACAGTGAAGTGGAAGAAAGGATTTATTCTAAAAATATTTTGCTGAGACACATCGTATTTATTTAATTCCATTAAGACCAAGTGGAGTTATTCCTGAAATACAAGGGTATGAAAAAAGGCAGATCCAGAGCAGAAAAGTCAAAGGTTTTGGTGAAAGAATTAATAAAGCCAGTGCCTTTATAGCTATCACTTGTTTTTATTGTTAAGAGCCTCAGCCCAAGCTCCTTACACCCTGGTTTCACGTAAAAATCCAGTAGGTATGCATAAATTTCAAGCAATAGGAAATTCAACCCAGCTGAAATCAGCCTGGCAGCAAACCCAAACCTCGCCCACGGTGTGGTTTTTCCCAGTCACTTCTACGTTACTGTAGTTGGGGCCCGTATTATGCCCCCAAAGTCTTAATTTTTTCACATCCTTCCGTATTTCCCTGAATCCATTAGCTACGGATTAGTTGATACGAATTAATTGTGAATTCTCACACACACACGATTCAATGCAGGTGGGCAAACTGAGTGAAGACACAAACTTTTTGGAGCTGCTTGGGAGCTCTAAGGGCTCCTGCTGGCACTGCTTTCCCCAGGGCTCTCCGCCGGTGCTGCCCTGCCTGAGGCTGCGATCAAGAACCGAGGACGGCAGGTCCAAGCGGCAATGGCATCCCCTCTGCCACCCCCCGCGGTCCTGCTATCAGCCCTTGCACAGTTTAGGGCTAAGTGGCTTATCTCAGCCCCGCCTGCCCTTCGGTCAGTGTGAGCACCGCTTCATGGGGGACTGATGTACAACAGGTCACAAGCAGCCACTAACCTCAGAAGGATAAAATGTGTATGAGCAGTTTCAGACCTCTGGGGGCTATACAGGGAGAGAGGGAGAGAGATGGTGGTGCCCTGGATGCACTGAGGATATTTTTTTTCCCAGCAGTTCTAGTTTTAAGTCCCACTGTACATAGAAAATATTTATTCCTCTATCACATGTGGCTTAAAAAGAACATACCTATTGCTACAGAGAACTGGTGTTTGTTTTTCCTGTTTGTGAACTTACCTGCAGCAGCTAAAATCCCACGTATAGCCCAAATCTATTTTATAAGTGTTTTATTGGGCATAGCAGGAGATTTGGCAACGGGGCAAAGAGATGCCACAAACAAAATAGACTCTTTCACTCCCTTTCTTATACAGGATATGTTATAGAAGCATACGGGCACTCACGGTTCTGTTATTTTGTTATTTCTGTTCTTCCCCCAGCTTTACTCCCATCCTCCCTAGAAACCTCTGCTTTCTTTTTTTGTTGTTGTCTTTTGTGACACTTTTTCAGAAGAAAGCAATCCCAACAGATAAAAAGTAATTTCCTCATTTATGGAAACTGTACAAAAAGCAACAATATTCTTAATATGATCACTCTGGAGTTTCAAGAAATTGTAGACCTTTGTTTGCTGGTGAGGGAATGGATTTTACACTGCAGACTGTGAGCAGTTGTCCCATTGCCTCCAGTCATACAAATAAACTGTCACAGAGTCCATGACCTCAGTGTTGCCGCAACGATCATCTCACTGCTTTGATTAGCTGAAGGACCAGTAAGTTTATGTCCTGAAATCAATGCAACTCAAGTCGATGAGAGAAAGAAGTGGTCCAACGGCAGACACACCATTCATTCCTCTTGGATAGCAATGCCCTCAGTACTGCACTTGGTTTTGGTTGGAGGAGAGCAGACCCCTGCTTTCATTCAACAGCCATGCTTGCTCCGCCAGGTAGCAGTTTTTTTTGGCAGAACGGAAACCTGGAGTCCAGGAAGCACCTCCCGTATGTGCCACTGGATACTTTCCTAAGCATTTTTTCTAGTCATTAGTTTTCTCAGACTGGGCCCTATCCCTGGGTTATATTGAGTCAGCATCCTCAAGGATCCTGGGTTATACAGAGTCAGCATCTAGCCCAGGACCCTGTCCCAAAGCGTGGGCTGCAGAGGCTTGCAGAGCCCAAGTCCCAGAGCAAGGGCAAGCGATCCCAGGCCACCCTCCCGTGGCCCCCGGCTACCAGCCAGCAGGGCACTGGGGACTTACCCAACCAGAGGCTGCACCTACGTCACCTGTATTTAAAAGCCACCATCAGATCTATTCTTCAGACATCTGTTCAGTCTTGTTTTGAACCTGTCTATACTCCTGGCCTCCACAACAGCCCATAGTTAAGAGTTTCGTGGTTTAACTATTTGTTGTGTGAAAAAGTAATTTTATTTTGTTTTAATCTCCTGCTTCTCAATCTATCAGAGTTTAAAAAATAGGACAGAAAAAAACCCAAACCCAGTTCTCAACCCTGTCATGAAGCCAAGTTGAAGAAAAGGAAGGGGTTTGATTTGAGATGAGATCAGGCTTCCAGAAGGACTTTTTAAACCTTCCTAATTCAGTTTATTTAAGTGCAGAGAAATGAGCTATGTAAAAATACATAAGAAGTCTCAGCCTTTAAAGAACCAAAATTGCCAGAAGCTTCTGCTAGCAGAAAATTCCTCTATTACATATTTGGCAGCGAAGTGGCTGCATAGACAGATGACATGCCATTAGAGTCCATATAAGTAACCGCTAGGGAAAGCACCTGCTGTAATACAGAAGATGTTGTTAGAAATGCAAAGATCTGATTGAAAAGCAATTTATATTCCAAGCAAATGCATAATAAGAGAAGACATACTACCCAGCGTAGAGCTTCCTGCAGAGGAAAGTGACACACAATAGAAAGTAGTTAATCCTGTGGAAATAATTAAACAAGATCAAGGGGAAAATATATTTGAAAATATGCAATGCTTAGCCAAAACACAGCTGATTCAGCTTAATGAGAAAGGAGTTTGTCCTCTTGGTCAGAGAGTCTTGCAATCTCGAGAAATTCTTTAAATTAAGAAATAGAGACAGGGATACTGAGTCTAATTCAGCAATGAGATCATGGTATTTCAGTGGCTGTACCTGCCTATTGTTGAGCAAAATTAACATGTGCAAAGAAATTCTAGTTTTGTTTCAGAATAAATGATATTACTGCCTTCTTGTCCTAGATATCCCTGTTTCTGAGAGGGATGGGAACAGAGAGAGAAAAGACTCTTTCATTCACTTTTTATACCAGTAAAACAAATGAAGTTGAAGTCAGCCTGTGCCTTCTGCCCTATTTCTTTGCACTGATCAGAACTTGCTCCCCTGGATGTTAACAGAAAGAGTCCTATTAAAGCTGGCAGGAGACTGAGTCAGGCCCTGGAGTTATATACACAGAAGTGGGACAGTGATGAAGAAAAGAGGTAAGATTGCTTGGTTTGTGCTGCTCAACCCATAGGCAACACAGGGCAAAACCCAAACTGGAAAAGGACAGAGCAGAAAGTCTTATGAACATTGACAAGTTGAACATCTTCTTTCTCCTGGTATGAGAGAAAGAACTGACATCTGTGTTTAGGGATAGGCATTAGGGAAAACGATCAACTGAACCGATCCTGGTAAGACTATAGGACTTCCCTGCAAGAAGTATTGATTGCCGATGGATCTCCTTGTCCGCTGTCCTGCTCTGGTAGAGTTATGCATCTATATCATATGGCCAGGGCATGCGGTCACACTAACCTGTGAGGAAACCATGTTTAAATGTAAGGGGCAACTCTTGAGCGTGGTGGAGGCAGGAACAGACAGGAAGATGGAAATATTGAAGCAGAGACAGTTTGTCAATGAACTCTGCACTGCACCTATCATCTAAGTCTTGAAGAAATCTCCAGGTAAAGCAAGGAAACTGAGAAGTTTCATATGCAAGCATGTTCAGTTTTTTGTCCTTACAAATCTGCCTTCCACATCTTGGTCTGCGCGTGTTCATGTAATTTAGAAGTGCAGTCTCATGGCCAGTGTTTTACTTACCCTCCCCGTCACCGAGTCCCTGAAGGGTGAAACCACATAGCCTGTCAGGGTGAAGCTCTGGGCAAGGCTGCAGGAGCTCACGAGGGGATACGTGATGTCCCCTGTGGTCTTGGGACCTACAGCTGGACTGCACCCTAAGGAAGCATGCTGGCATTGGTATTTCTCCCTTAGGAACTGGGAAGTCACATACAGAGCCAGGGCTGGGTGCTGGCTGGGCAGAACAGAACCGAAGGGTTTGCCTCATGCACAGCCCTCTGGCATCTCTCCGGTGCTTGTCTGCAGGGGGGATTCACCTGGGGCTGTGGCTAATGCTGAATTTTTCCTTTCCAAGGTCTGATGCACAGCTCATTACAGTAATTTCTGTGGTCACTGGTGAGGTCCTGAATATCTGCTCAGAACTGAGTTGCCGAATAGGTCACTGYGGGCTCTTTACCTCTGAGTGCTTTTGCAAACAGAAGCAAGAAAAACGCTTCCAAAATGATAACAGCGAGAATCTGACTGCAATCTGCAACTCAGATAGGAACACAAAGAGCATTTCATCTCCTTTGTGATTAAGAGTGAGCTTGACACATGGAAAACAACCAGACCACACAGACAAAGGAACACTGGAAATAATAACCTTTAAAGAAGCACATCTGAAAAAAATAACTCTTCCAATGTTTAAATTTGTCTAGTGAGTACAGATGCCAAATGCATTTCAGGAATAGCTCAGCAATGACTGAGTACAACATTTAATTAAGTGATTATATAATCAACTCTGTTTTATGAAGCAATAATTCAATTCCCAAGTGGGTAAGCTATGAGGCTGAAGGCCGGGCAGTTTATCACAATGAGGGAATCTGATTACTGCTGAGGAAAACATAAGGACAATGATGTTACTGTTAAAATACTAGTTTAATTAATATAAAATTAATAAGTCTTTTTTTTAATTCATAGCAATGCATAGCCTGCCAGAAAGATGGTGCTTCCTCCCTTTTTCATGTGGAAGTGGTGGTTATTTATGGCCACACAGAATGTGCGGGAAGTTAATGATGTCACACAGTCAATTTATTGGTAATAAAATTACAAGAGTCATTTTATCAGGGAATGATATAGTTCTCTTCCTGGAGTATAAGTAGACAAGAGACCCCACTTACGCTGTAAAAGAGAGATCAGACAAGGTAACTTCATTGCTGGTAAGCTTTACACTGGATTATTAATAATAATTCCACTAAACCAGAGGTTCTAACCCCATTGAGCTCTGACTTCACATATACACAATATATGATCAGGGAGATTTGATCAGTAGTTGGTGAAAATACATATAGTATCGACAGCATGTATGAAGTTGTACCAGCTACATGACTTGCTCAGAGAAGAAAATAACGCCTTGGGCAAACAGAGTACCAGAAGGAGATAGGGAATGAATTGCATTCATTTATATGTGTCTGGGTTTTGTTTACAGTTCTGTTTAGCTAATTTTATTACAGATTTCAGATTTCGGCAAATCAGTGTAGGAATAAGCATAGAGGGCATTCTTGAAAGAGATTCAGAGTAACGTGGATGGAAGAACGATTTACTACAATATGAAGCATCAGAACCACAGGGAAAGCAAAAGGAGAAAAGAGCAAAAGGAGCATGAATTTGGGAAATCAACTGGATATAGGGACAGGACAAGGCAAAAAGGAAAAGAGATGCAGTGACCGGTGTGATTAATATATGCAGAGTGCAGTCTTCAGAGCTGAGTGAATAATGACTTTAGGAGGGTGTGAAACCTCCTTTTCGTTGCTGCTACTGCATTTGCAGAGGGTCAGGAAACCCATGTGCAGACTCAGCATTTCTGAGAGGCACCTGAGAAGATGTCCCACCTGCTTTAAGATATCTGGCTGAAAAGAAAGAAAACTAAAAACCAAAAGAGTCTGAGCATTGAACTCAGCCTATTGCAGTAAATTCTACTTTTACTGTGGCACTAGGATATTAGGGGCTGTATTACATGCTGGGTTCCCAGGATGGACAGTTCAATGGACTGCATACCATGTAATCATTGATTCGGTGCCTTGAAATAGAGCTTATAGGGAAAGCTGCTGGGGGAAATAGCACTAATATAGATTGAGACTGGTTACTAAAATGAGGAGGAAAACTATTAGGTTGCAATCATTTTATAGGAAAGTGTTCTTAAGTGAGGGAAAAGGAGTTTATGTACCATGTAGAAGAATCCCCGCAGAACAGTTTCAGCTTATTAGTACTAAATTGACCACAGCAAATGAGTGCCACTATTGTCAATGACCTGGCATTTTATAAGCACACTGGGGCTCAGTTTTAAACTATTTTACACACATAAAGAATGTGAGATGGAAGATGAAAGCAAGGAAATCCACCCAGCAGTCGCAGCTTCAAAGACTGCTGCAGAAGAGTGTTCTCGAGGGTGCGCACATAAGTACAATGAGATTTGCTTTGCTTCTGGAGTTTGACCACTGGCACTGAAATATGAGGCTTGAATAGAGCAGTGATAGCCCTTAACAGGGAAATCGTTAGGGCTATGCACAAGTTGCTAAACGATGTGGAATTTAACCCTTCTGAAAGAGAGGAGTCACTGAAGGCATTTAAAAGTGGGAAAGTAATAACACAAATCGATGTGGGGGAATGACCTGGCGAATACCACAGGTCCTTTGTGTCACAGCACGGCCCAGGATTTTTCTGCACTGTGTCCCAGAGACTTCCTACGCAGAGCTAGTCTCTGCTCTGCATGCCGGGGCTACAGGACAAGCTCACGGGCCACTCAGCTGGACCCTTCTTTAAGTTGGAGACATCACAACTCCCATCACTCCAGAATTTGAAGTCATGCTGCAACAGAATAACCATCCTGCAAGTTATGGTCTGTGGTGAGTGCTGTACTAGCTTCTTTAATGTAAGTGCAGCAAACCTGCTGGGTAGGTCACCAGGCATGATGATCCTACAGCCCTTGGTCAAAACAATCCATACGATCTTGTCCTTCCATGTCTATCTGTAGTGCCGTATCTATGTACCCATCCTCAGCCAGAGAGATGGATGGACAGCATGCTGCTTCATCAAGTGAAGAACAGCCACCATACCACAACCTAGATGAAAAAGAGGGTAATTTATTTTCTACATGATGCATTGCAGCATTCTCTGATGAGGCTTTCTGGGTTGTGTCAATAATCACAGCACAATCCCCTTCATCTAAGGCCCATTGCCAGTGTTGATTAAACTCTGTGTTCAGTGAATCTAGACGTGAAGTTTTGATGTTCATAGGATTTCAGATGTCAAACTGGCAATCAAATAGCCAAAGCAGAATTGGTAGGAGACCACAGGCAACACAGAACGGATTCTGATGCCAGTTTCCAAGTGCTGACAAATATTAACCTACAAAGACAAATATTAACCTACCATCCAGACTACTGATCAACAAGCAAAGCTGTTGATACACCAACACCAGATATCAAAGAGCACCAGATGATACTTTTATGCTCTTCTTTGAGTTTATTACACTTCAGCAGTTTCCTTCTCAAAAGTTTTACAAAAGCTCTGAATTTTTAACTCAGATTTTAAAATGCACTGAGCTTCCCAGATACGACATCTAACAATGTTAACGATGGCTGGTTTCAGAACTCCCAGTAGGATTTGTATGCAATTAATGTTCTCCTCCTCTGAGCAGAAACCTAGAGGTTTGCAAATCAGACCATATGTTTGTCAGTTTGCCAATGAATCAAGATGTTTTTGCAGCCTTCTGAGTTTCAATAATTAATGGTAATGTCTAAAACCTAAATCACAATTCAGGGGCTCAGAACAGAACTATTGCCATGTCCAGTGTTGTTCAGCATCATCAGAGTGAGACATTTCAAGTGAGAAATTAAACATTTGTACTAACTCCCATTTTTCCCTTCCCTGCCTGATGTCCCACCCCATCACCATTGCTCCTTCCAAGATATCTGACTGGATTCCTGCAAAAGACTTCCTTATTATGCAGAGTAATGCTATTACCCACAGCCCAGGCTTTGGTCTCAGACACCTGAATGTTCAATACTCCAGTGTAATCTGCCTAGGCTGACTTGATCTTAGTGACTAAATGATGTCTAAAGGTTTACAGGTCTGAAAATATACTTTATTCTCATCAAGTGGCTTGTTTTCGCTTTAGCAGACTATTAGCAACCAATTAATACAAAAAAGTTAAGCAAACAAAATAAATCAGGTCTTAAAATTGTGTTCACAAGTGGGAGGGCTAATTTTTATGAGCCATGTTTTTTCAATTATTATTTTAAAATGTGACTGCTTGAAAGACTGATCCAGAAGAGAATACTTAATGTTAATACCTCATATACTTATTTCCTTCACCCTTGGGTAAGTCTTCTGAGACCTTTCTGCTTCTACACTTGTGCATGAGCACTCCTGCCTTAGCTGTGACTTTATGATTAGTTTGAGGTGATGATTTTGCTTTTTCCTAGGCTACTAGAAGTCTTTTCCTTTTTACTGATTCCCAGCTAATCTGACATATTCCAGCCTTTTTCCCCAGATAGATCTAAATTTGCAGTTCAAGATGGCTGATAAAGGAGCAGGAAATTCCTTAACTATCTATAATATGCTAGACTGCTTCCCCCCTTTTTCCCCTCCAGAGCAGAAGTACTGCAGGAAGTGTTCTAATAATAATTATAATGTCACCAGCACATTTGCTTCAGAATTATAAACATCACTTGAAATGGGTTATTCTTTAATTTGGCTAGTATCATGCTCATTTTAATATTATTCATAAAATGGCTAATTTGTACAATCGATGAATTTAATTTATATCTAGCCTGCCATAATGGTTAGCAGTTCCCAGGATCAGCATATTTTTAATAAAGCTGTTGATTTTTCTCAAGTGCACCACGATAATGTTGGTGTCATGTCAACATGAGAGAACATGAGCTTTAGGACTTATTAGTTTTAATAATACTTTCCAACACCACCCATCCACAGAACATGGAGTACATTAGAAACATTCAGAATAATTCCTCCAAGAATCAACCAATTGCTCCTGCCTGACAGAGGCATGGGATACACCAGCACCCTTTGGGCCACTATCATCCCCTCCATTTCTGGGGTAAAAGCACTCCCTAACAGCATGCAGCATGGTATGCAGAACAACGTAGACTGGAACTGCCAGGAGATTTTCTGGACAACATCAGGGTTCAAACCCTATCATGAGAACTGCGGCATAACGCTAAGTGATCACCAGCATTTCACTATGCGGTCTCTCTTTCCTTTGAAAGATGACACTGTCAGCAGCAGCAATAAAAGTCTCTGGCTTAAGCCATCTCTGAATATTTCTGGGTTTCCTATTAAATGACTACTTGCTTGCAGTGCGTTCTTTACTAAATTGATGTAGCAGCACTAATGGAGTGCCCAGTATGAAAAAAAAAGTGTTAATGCTAAGTATGGCTTGCACCAATACAGTTTATTTCAGTTTGAAGCTGGCAGCAGAAATCCCAGTACAGATAACATCTAAATCCTATTAAGCCTCAATGTGAGACAATATTATTGAGATACAACCTTGGCTGCAGCAAACACAAAGGTTTTCTTTAAAGATTCACTATCTGTTTTGTAAAAGCTATATCCAGTGCACCTCCACATGGTCATTTTAACCCAATTTTAATCCAAAAAGTTTTGTTTTTCTTTTTGGCAGTCCAGTTCTCAGCTCCATGAAAATAATAATGAAAAATATCTCCCTTCCCTTGAGAAAAAGATGGATTTGGAAAAAAAACGCACCAATTACTCCAGAACTGAAAAGTTTTTGCCATTCAAAAAAATGGGACCTTTGAGCAACACCCCTGTCCAGTACCCAAAATTATTTTAGCTGGAAATGTTGGTGCAGTGATTCCTGGATGCTGCACAATGAGTATCCCATAACCCCAGGCTCCCACTTCCCATTAGAAAGCTCTCAGCTGCTTGCCCCATTTCTGCCTGAAAGATCATCGTCCTGCAATGCAGTGGGTCTACCAGACAGGAGACCTCGCTGTCCATGGGACCCTGGCAGCATGCCAGGCCCGCAGGAAAGGGCAGGGGCATGGAGAACCGGCACTCACAGCCCACAGGGAAAAGCTGGGCAGAAAATTTTTGACAAAAACGATTTTCCATTGAAAATTGCCCATTCAGGAAAAGGGATGGTGATTTTCACACACCTTGCAGGGGCTCAAGGCAGAGCACCATCTGCTTTCCTGCCAGCTCACCCTCTCCCCTCCTCTCTCTGCTAACCTTAGTGATTATCAAAATCCTGAGGGCTGAAAAAGCTTCAGGTTTCCCAGATGGGGACCTTGAGCTCAAAAGCCCTTGTGGCTGCAGGTCATCAACCAGGACTCGCCGGGGGTCCAAGGGCAGAACTGGGTCCCACAGTAGGAAGCGGGGGAAGAGGTGCCTCATGGATATCAGAGCTTGAACTCCCCCAGTGATGTTTCCTTCTGAAAGCCTTGAAGTGAGACATTTTTGATAGTTTTATAATTGTTTCCTTTAAGAAAATCCCTGCTGAGGGGAATTTCATAAGTTGTTTGATGTTTTTTTTGGTCTGAATTTCCCAGAGAATGGATAGTTTAGCTTTAGTCTGGATTGAAGCAGAAAAATATTTTTCAAAGTATTTTTTTATTTTAAACCAAGTCAAAATTTATAATGTCAACTTCTATAATTATTCTTTTTCAATCAAAGCTGAAAATTTCCATGGGGGCAGAGAGAGAACAAATACAGTTGAGCATGAAGACGAGAAGCCTAAGAATTTCTCCTCTATGGAGAAATCTTCTGTTGCTGTACAGCTGCCATCAGGACTTTTAGGTCATCCTTTTCTCATCCCCTATCGATGAGAACCACGCATAGTATAAGGGAGTAAGAAGACAATACCTACACCGTGATGTTTGCCCGCCACAACAACCCCTCGAGGCCCCGGGTAGCCTCGACTATAAGCCTGCTTTAAACTTATACTTTGGTCTGATCCAGGCCTTCAGCTAGTTAGGAAAAAAGTGAAAAGAAGTTAGAGAAGAAGTGAAAAGAAGTGAGAAAATTTGGAAATGAATTGCAGAAATAGCCTGAACATACTTTGTTTTGCCTTGCTTAACATCAAGCAGGGCATGGGTTGGCTGGTCCACAAGATCCATCCATCCCACATACTCTGAATTCTGCAAAAGACCCCATCAAAACATCTCCTGTATGTGCCTGTTGGTGTTTGAGAGTTGTCAGGGCTCCCAAATTCAGTAGTACAGCTTAGCAATTCAAACAGTCAGTGCAGTCTTGAGGAAGAACTGGGAGAATTAAGTGTACAACCCTTACTGGCTCCCAGTGAGTGAAGGAACCTGCCACCGACTCCTCCATGGGAGCAGCCTGATGCTCCTGGGGCAGCAGGAACAGCAGGCAAGGAGGAGGAGGAGGAGGCCTTCCAGAGCATCCTCCAACAGTGATGACTGCTGCCATGGCAACAGCAGCTATGTGGGAGAGGCAGAGAGTGGCACCAGCTGTGGCTGGGTGATTGTTTTTTCCCTTATTTTCAGCAGAACTGCTCAAACACAGTACTGTGTTGCTAGGTTAGAAGGACGAAAGCACAGATGCCCCTCTGCCAGCCGTGCCACCCAGGCAGCTCTGCCCACGGGCTGCGGGTACCAGTAACGCCACTCCAAGCACAGGACACTCCCAGTCCCCACTAGTCCCTGAGCTCCCTTGCACTATTTTCACTCATTTAACACAATTCTTTCTTGCTTTCTGTAGATGTGAGATAAAAAGAATCACTAAAGTGCCCCTACAGTTGTAATTTGCAGACTACGGGCATGGTCTGCTCTCAGCTGCACCATCACAGACTCCCGTAGCTTCGTCCCCACTCCAGATTTAGTTTCTTATAACCAAACCATTCTGCCCTGGAGCTTCTTGGATCAAACTCAGCCCCTGGCATGACACCTCTGATCCTAGCCGTGATCACCTAGGAGTTCGGTCTGCAAGTCTAAGCCAGGCTCCATCCATTCTAGCCAGGCTCCATCCATTCTCAAAGGCACCTGCAGAAGGTGAGTTATCCACAGATAAGGAGATGACTCATGTTCTGGAAATGCAAGTCCTTAGCATCGAATAGGATAAATTGCACTCTGAGGGCAACAGAGAGCCACTACTCAACCAAATTAAAGTGCCATATTCAAAGCCTAATGTCTGATGAAGTGACTTTCATCTGCAGAGTAATGTTGCCTACAGACCTACTGAGTCTCATTCATCTCACACAATTTACTCCCATTTCTTGCTCCCTGCAGCTGAGTCAATGGCTCACATTTTCAGAGCTGTGCTACAGCCTCTCGTCTGCTTGGGGATCCCATGCCAGACACAGCTAAAGATGGCCCTGCCTCCTCGTTGCAAGATGCCAGCTTTGAAATACAATGTGTTTCTCCCAGACAGAAATTATCTGAGCAATGCGATTAGCAATCGTACCTATAGGGCACATTCTGAACTCCAGTTATTGTGTGATTGCCCAGAGAGTCCATTGAAACTCAGATAACCCATTTCAGTACATTTACCAATTATCATGCAAGAATGGGTAAGAAACAATTTGCTGTTTAAAATCAGCAAATGAAATCAAGACAACTTTCATCTTTATGAGTTTCATTTGATTTTCCTGTACTCCAGATGAACCCCCACCCCCTAAACCAGAAGTCACAAGTGATTAATATATATATATTCTACTGAAAGCCACCAAGGGCACTAAATTAAATCTGCGGTGCTCTCTCTCACTCACCCGCACACATAAATGGTCTGGAAGCCTGTGCAAGGCTTCCTATTGGAGTGAGATTGTCAGCCAGCCTAAAAGCTATTAGTACTGGTTAGAGAGTCACAGAATGATTTAGCAGAATTTTAAATGATTGCCGCAGCAGCGTGCTCTGTGCTGGAGACTGGACGCTGTTCTTGGAAATGCATTTGGAAAAAGCTTATGATTTTAAAGTGATTTGACAGATCTCTTGGTGTTTTGGTTTTTTTAAGGATCCAAATTCATGCACATGCACACTATCTTTTCATGATTTACCGTCAAACTTCCTGTTTTAAAGACTGATCATATGTAATGCAAATGTTGTTCGTTTCAACCTTTCCTGTCGGCTCTCTATGCCAACAGTTGCTGTGCAAATGAATGTTTTCAGAAGGGTCACAGGTCTACTAACATATCAAAGGGCAATTCCAGTAATGAGTGACGGTTGTACATCATGTATATTGCACTGACTTGCAGCTTGGGTCTACAAAAAGTGCACGCTACTAAAAGTCTATTATATTGAGACAGAGAAACCCTGAATTCCCCCAAGTCCTTCAACACCACCTTTTCTGATATATAAAAGGAAAGCATCTAACAGCACATATATTCTTCTGTTCCCACAGACATTTTTTTCAAAGATCTTTCTCATCAGCCCACTGGAAAGAAAAAATCCTGTCAGCATAGAAACTGGAGTCACATTTGGATCCTGAATCTTGAAATTCCTATTTTTTGGCAGTGAAGACCAAGCAGTGTAAGAATCTGGGGGTCACAGGGTGAGGATGTGAGAAAAGGGACAGATGGTTATTTTTCAAATGTCTGCTCAGAATAAAAGCCATCTTTAAACTGAATCAGCCATTTGTAGTTTCCTGTCCGAAATGGCAGATGGAGCTAAAGGCTATGAGAGAGTATGATTTTGCCCAATCCTACCAACCTCAGCTGTCATCTTGACAAGAACTTTACCTCATCAGGCCACTTAGGTTGAGAAGAAACCCTTTTTCTTTTGAATGACGACAGAACTATCTGTGTGGGGAGAGCTTTCTCATTTTCCTGCAGGCACACAATCCAACATGAATGGCAACCTCCAGCAGGATCCTCTCTCTGCAGCTTGTGCTAGCCATCGCGCTGCTAAAGGTTTTCACTTCCTAAGATTCAGTTTGGACAAATTTGAACCTGGGAATATACAGCAACAGGAAAATCTCAGTCACATGGAAGACTTATGTTCTGCCTGCAGGAACGCAGGCAGAGGTGAAAGAGAACTTGTACACTATAGAAAGACATTTTTTTCCCTTGTCATTTGCCTTTGTCAGAAGATTTATATAGAACACTTACCTATTTAGCTTGGTGTTTCCTTGCCTGGTTTTAGGTCTAAATAAATGTCCAGGATTTGAAACCATAATCTCTATTGATCAACAACTGCAATGGCTCAGTCACAGAGAAAGGGTACTGCTGATTCCTCAGACTCCATAAGCCTTAGGCACTTAGTAAGGGCAAGTGGCTTTCTTGAGTGTCCCTCCATTTGAATTCTGCCAGCCAGTAAGATCTTATGCCACAAAACAGAAGCCTTCATAATGATGAGTACTGAGGTTGTTACTCAGATGGGAACGGGTATTTTTCAGATGTCCAGTCCAGTTATTCCATCCAACATTTGTTTTTGTACCATCCTAATTCCTATCAGAACATGCCACTGTCCAATGGTGAGGTCCATTTCATGGTCCTCTGCTGGTCTTTCTGGTGCCAGCCCATCCTCAGACTGCCTTCTACTCCTCTCTCCTGTTGTGACACCCACCTCTGCCTCATTTCCCCACTTTGTCTTTCTATGTTAAGGCTGGCCTTGCCTGCATGTGATCCACCAGGGATGATCAAAGACTGGCAGAGAAATGATCTTGTAGTTTTGTTGTGGGAGGAATAAGAGGGCCAGTTTTTCAAATCTGTTTTTTTTTCCTAGCTTTATATGAAGCCCACAGAACCTGGATTTGCAGATAGTTTCTTCCCTTTTTGGCATGAAAAATAATGTGAGCTAGTCATCAAAACAAATGAGCTGGGAGAGCATTCTCCTTGTGAAGCCCAACCTCAGAGGGATGCTATGAGGCGTCAACACATCATTATGAAGTTCTTGGTAAAAGCCATATGAAAGATGCTGTGAGCTGGAACCATCGACCATTGCAGTCAACTGAAAGACTTCCAAGGGCTCTGGACCAGACCCTTAAAAAACACTAAGCGTGGGAATACGTAATTCCCCAATAAATCCTCAGTCTCCGAGAGGCATGTTTTTTTGTGGGAGGGAGAAGCTGGAGGGTGCTATGGTGAGTAGTGACGTTATCTAAAGCTTCCCTGTCTGGTAGCGTTGCCTTTCACAGAGAGCAGGATTGCACCAGAGCTTCCCCTTACCAGCTCACACACCGAGCATGGTCAGTCTCCTCCTCAGAGGCCTTGCTGCCCTTTGTCAAGACCAGAGAAGTCCACCGCATCCCAAAATCAAGTACCTGCTCTTTACTTCAAATGCACCGAAAGCCCTGGCACCCCATCACTTGTCAGAGTCATTCAAATTCAATCAAATACCCCCATAAATTCTCCTGCATGTTTTTCTTTTCCCGTTTTGGCTTCCAGTCTGGCTTGGGGCTGATGCCCAGCATCCCTGCCTTGAGCGGGGGTGGATGGGGCTGGGGTAGCTGGAGGGAGGGTGCAAGCTTCCCTGGTCCAGCACTTCTGCACACCCTCAGACCCATGGTGAGCAATGGGCCAGCTGCCCCAGGGCTTTTCACAGTTGAAATTGTGTCTCAGGGCTGGCTTTGGCTTGGCTCCAATGTCACAGTTTCTGGCTTGGCCAAGTCATTTCTTCGTTCTCCTTGTTATTCTCTCTCCTCCTTTTCTTGATACTGTGCCACAAGGTTTTTTGTCTCAGGGCCAAAGGCAACTACACAGACTCTTCTGGTCCCATGACAGGGGAATGTAATAGCCATCCCAGGGATCCGTCTGACATTAGTCTGAAGACTTCCTTGCTAAAGCACACAAATACAGTTTTGAAGGAACTGATGTGAATAGGACTCCACATTTTTTAATTTCATGCAATAGTAAGCGTTTTGTTTTACATTTCTGTGACTGTAGAGATGTGCCAGCTTTAGGTGGGCCCTACCTAACAGACAGAAAGGGGCTAAAAAGCCCACCAAATATATTTGCAAGATATAAGAATCAAATTTCCATAATTAAATTCACTGGCAGTTGGAAACAGGGCACAATCAGGGTTATGGCGTCTTAAAGGAGAGAACATATTCTCTTTTGTATCTTTGCTATGGCCTATGAACGGGCCCCTGTATTTAACATTTTCTGGCTTAGCTTTCTGTAAATTTGAGTGGAAACAGCAAATCCTGGTCCAGGGTCCAAGGTCCAGCAGGCAGATGGATGGATGAAGAAATGTGAGGAAGGTCCATAACACAGAACAGTTAGGGGAAAAAGAAAAAAGCCACCCCAAGTTGCAAGAATAAAACATCTCCAAGCTCAAATGAAGTACTGATTTTGTAATCAGTTATAGAGAGGCCAATTTCTTTCTCTCTCTGTAATTTACATATATATGTAACACACATATATATGCCAGACTATAAGCTGTAGGAAAGTGCTGACTATGTTTCAGCTGATGTAGATTTGTGTATCCTTTGACCGGAGACTGGATTCTGCTTCTGCTGAGAAAATCAGTTAAGTCTGTGAAACACACAGGTACCGTTTTAGCGTGTCTTTGTTAGCTCCCCCCACAGCTTTATATGCTGAGCATGACGTCATATGGTGTGGAATATCCCTGTGGTCAGTTGGGGTCAGCTGTCCCGGCTGTGTCCCCTCCCAGCTTCTTGTGCACCCCCAGCCTACGCACTGGTGGGGTGGGGTGAGGAGCAGAAAAGGCCTTGGCTCTGTGTAAGCACTGCTCAGCAATAGCTAAAACATCCCCGTGTTATCAACACTTTTTTTCATCACAAATCCAAATCATAGTACCATACTAGTTACTGTGAAGAAGATTAACTGTATCCCATCCAAAACCAGTACAGCATGGTTCCTGAGCTAATAGAGTTTGTTTTCTTGGTTGTTTTTTTGGAGGAGTGGGTGTAATTGGGTTTTTGTTGATTTTTTTTTCCTCTAGCCATACATTCATTTAGGTTTTATGTAACTCTTCCCCTTGATCCTCTGTTTCTGTAGTTGTCCAGTAATACAAATTTGAGATGTTGCAGCACTTCCAGGACTGAAGTTGTGTGAGGACAAGCAAAATAGTAGGAGTTTACCTACTCCCTGCTCTTGAAAGTTTAAGTCAATCATTGGAACTTGTATCCAGTCTGTTCACTGACTATTATCATCAGCTACTACCTCCAGCTTGTTAATATTGCATGCAAGTGTTTGTCTTGCTGGTTCCATTGTTTTGACAGACACAGCCAGATACCAGCCAGCTCTGGTTCAAGCACACAAGGTAGGAGGGTGGCAAGGTGAAGCTGGGCACCAGCACCATAGCTGTCCGGGGCTAGGAGAGGTGAGTCCCACACTATTTTGCTACAGAGATGGATGTGAGAAGGAACAATTAAGGGATCAACCACCTTTCACTTTCTCATTGGGCCACGCATCACCCAGCAGAGCTGATGGGAAACCTGAGAGCCTGCACAGGGTTTCAGACTGGCATTCAATTCATCGTTCACTCAAAAGCAAATAAGTTTTATGGGGCCTCAGGAAAAGTTTCAACACATACAAAATCCATGAACTAATCAACCTGACAAAACTCTGTTTCTTTTTCAGACCCTGGTCTCTTCTCCCAGAAGCCTCCTTCTGAAAATCCCTTTCCTACTTTCCACAGCCTACTGCAAATATTAAGTTTATTTATTTATTCATTTTTACCAGAGCGGTATCAACTACAAGAGTTTTAGCTATCAAATCATTTTTTATGGACAATGCAGTAGAGCTGTCAACAAGAACAGATGTGTGGGCGGGTTGAAGAAAAGGCCAGGCACCTAATGCAAGAAATATTTAGGTCCTTTCCCATGAGTAAAGCCTGAAATCTCCTTGACACTTCACAGGCAGTGCTGCTCACAAGAAACTATGTGCATACCGAATAGAGCAAAAGGCTTCAGAGGGCTGATCGGAGAATCACACAGCCACAGTAACTGCTGTCTACTTTTGTCTCATGCACACACACACACACTCAAAGTGGGGCTGGGAAGGATATCTGAAAATCTGCTGCTGCTGCTGCTGCTGCCGCTGCCTGTTTCATTAACTAAAAATCATCTCCCTTGGAAAAAAAAAAAAAAGGAAGGAACAGAAATGTCATTTGCTGACATTGTCATTCCCTGCTGCCCAGTAAGTAAACATAACATCTATTTGTCACCATGGAAACATCTTCCATGGTCCAAAGTATGTAAAGGAGAGGTATTTGAGAAACTCAGAAGTCTGAGGAAATGAGCAAGTATCTAACCTAGAATTTCATGTTGTGCATCTCCTGTAAGTATTCGCACTTTGTCTCTCTAAGGTACAAGCATACTTATTTTAGAAAGGGCAGAATGTATCTTAGAGACAAAGCTTAAACATTTGCTTAACATTGCTGCCTCTGCTGTGCCTAGTGATTTCTCCCTCTCCCCTGCCAGGGAGGGATTTGTAAATAACTGCCTTATTTGTACATCTAAAAGGCACTTGTTTCTCCAGGGACACTGCATTTGTTCTTCTCGTTTTATGCATCAAACTTAGAAAGACATTGCCACGAGCAACATAAAGGATGTATTGATTTACATCAACAAAGCTCTTCTTCTGCCCACACGGTGTAGGCAGTCACCTGGAGATGTGACAAACATGTCTCCTCCTTCCTGGGGGACTGTGGTGACACTGACAAGGACCTGCCCACCCTGCCTGCTCGGGGACAGATGCCCTCCGGGGTGGCACCATGCTGGGACCCCTAATCCTCATAGAGACATGCCTTTCATTTACACAATATGTAAGTTACTTAGGACCTGGACACCTCCTTTTGCACTTCCCCTATAGCAGCTGCAGCATGATCAAGGTGAAAACAATCTATTCTCCTGGAGTCTTTTATCATAAGAGTTATGCTAACCTGCAGACATTGGAAGAATACCAAGGGGCATGTGAAAAGACATTCTTGTTTCTAGGTATCTAAAGAGCTACAGACTTGGGAAGATGTATCCTCCTGGTAATCCATATCACCTCCAGGGACAAAGGAAACCAGGAGAGAAAACATTTGCATTTATGAGTACCTCTAGACAGAGCAACTTGTTACTTCTCAGCTATCCCAGCCATGTGCCATGTACTGCCTTACAGGAAGTCATCATCACACTAAGGATCCTGACCTTCACAAAATGTACGTGTAAGCGGTGCCTTGCACATTTAATTTGGAAGCATCTGTGGTCCTCTGTAAAGCCCAGCTCAGGACATGGGCAGTCAACCACCAGGCTGACTGCAAACAGCATTTGCATTTCTACCTACAGTCCAGCTCCAGAAGTCAAGGGAGGTGTGAGGTCTGAGCTGCTGAGGCTGCACAGGTATGAAAAGAAAGCAGGAAACCAGCTTTACAATGAAAGTGGGGAGTAAAGAGGGATTTGAGACCTAGAGAGGGGATTTGAGACCTAGAAAGGTATTATGGTGGGATCACTCCATGAAAACACAGCCACTGGTTTTAAACAGGGACAGAGCAGAGGTTAACAGCTGGAAGAGAAGTGACATTAAACCCAGCTGCATTGTCTAGGAAACATCTCATAGTATGCAATAGGAAAGATATCCAGCAATTACATTCAAAATTATGTTTTATAATTGATTTATTTGTGATTTTTGTTTAAAGTCTTGTGCCTGACTTAAAGTCTGACTTTAAGTCTTAAGCAAAGCAAATAGGTGAATTTAAGACTAAATCCTAAAGAGGCATACCTCCAAATTAAGCTCTTCTGCTAGCACATATAACCTTCTGTCAGATTCTTTTGCATTAATGAAATCTGTCAAATGTTTTTGCCCATTCTTCTTGTGTTTCCCTAAGGAAAAAGCAGAGGTGTGTATACCCCATGCATAGAAACCAATACCTTAACTGGATGTGCCCAAAAACATTCTGATGCAGACAAGAGCTATGAAGGAATTCACTTGAATTCCAGAATGTGGGAATGGTCACGGGAAAAGACTTAGAAGGTTTTGACAGGTAAAAAGTCATCAGCTTAAGGATATAAAGTCAATTTTCTGCCGTCATAAAATATCAGCTCTCGCAGTTTTTTACACCCTTCCACAGAAATACACTTGAGCAGCACACGACCTCAGAACCAAACTTGAGATTTTCTGTTCAATTAACTGATTTATTTTGGTGAGAACCACTTTCCTTCAGTGGAGCAGCTCCTGGTTTTCACCAGTGTCACAGAGAGGAGAACTGATTCCTGCAGAACTTCTCTTTTCCAGTTTTGATTTCTCTTCAGCCAAAGAAGTTTCATTAACATTACAAAGTGCCAGTGAATATGGAGCCTGTCTCACTCCTGCACCCTTCTGAGCAGCACAGGGGCAATAACTGATGTCTTTTCTTTTTTTAGCAGTTTATCACTTCTCCTTGGGACTGCAAGAACTCCTCTTAAACCCGACACACACACCCCCCTCTCTCCCCTAGCAAAATTATTTTTCCTTCACCATCTTTCCACAGGCTCCCAGTGCCGGTCCCTCACACCCGGGGACCACCTCCCTACCTGAGGTACAGCCCAAGCTGTGCTCCTGCAAACAAGCCAGAGAAAAGCAGGCACAGGCTTTCGGAGGAGTTAGTATGTGGAGTTTGGGTTCATGCTCAGCTTTAGCATTTCCACATTTCTGCCTTCCTGCATTTCTTTGGGGTTTTTTTAAGATTTTTTTCTTTCCCTCTCACCTCCCTGACATTGTACACTCTCCATTAATGCATCTCTTTGTCTTCTTTCCACAGATGTACATCTCTAACCTGCTTTTATTTCTGTCGTGTTGCTCTTCCTCTCTTCCTTTAGCAGTATGAATTCCTCCTTCTCATGTCAAGTGAATTTTGCCTCTTCACCCACTTCCTTCTTCCTAGATTTGAGACTCTGCTCATACCAATGTACAGCTGTGTATCATCTTCAGTTAAGTAGTCTTGATTTATTCACCGTGAGAAAATCATTTGTCTACACTGATTTCTCCAGTACCAAGCTTCGCCTATTGCTTTTCTTCTTATGCCCATTGACACAACTATAGTACATGCCCCAGTAATACCTTTCCAACTGTTAACAATTACTTTCTCCCCAAATACCAAGGGTGGATAAAAGTTCCCCTTTGGACACATTTTTTAACATATATTTCCCCACATCCTTCCTTTATTTAGGAAAAAGTGCATAAATCCAAATAAATAATGGGAACCCAGGGCACTGGCAATGGAAAAAATAGAAAAGACACAAAGGTGCGTAGGGTAGTATATTTTTGCATTGCCTTTCACTTTGTGAAAAAAAAACCTTTTGACTTGTAAAAAAATCCCCTTCCCTCCTACAGGTTGCAAATAAAAAAATGGCCATTTTTTTCCCCATATAATTTCTTGCTGATCTGTGCAGCCCTGGAAAGTCAGAGGTGGTATGGTCAGATGCAGCTATGCTGGCTGAACTTTGGCAAAAAGCTGTTGCAGCTTTTGCTCTCATTGTACTCAATTTCCCAAAGTACTCTTGGCCCCTCACTTTCAGGAACATTAAAATTCATTGAGTTTAACTATTTTTTTTTATTAAAAATGGAAAAATGGCACACTTTCTTAGCCTGTGATTAGGAACTACTCGTTTATTTATAGACCCATTTGTTGCCTAAAAGCATTTCTTTTACATAATTGCTTCTTCAGACTGTTTGCTTATGTCGATCAGAAAACGTATTTTGGAAGATTAGGTCATTTGTACTTGTGCAAATCTGAGCAATAATTCAAATAAAGCAAGGTCAGTTTAAATGAATACCATATCTAGCACAGGGATAAACCTATTAAATTAAAATCACTGAACGTAAGACTCTGCTGATCACGTACTTACTGTGGAAAATGTCAAATGAAGATGCTTTCTATTTACTAATTTATGTCAATACCACAAAGATGAGATGAAATTCCCTTTAAAGTTGAAAGGTGGTTAGTACATATCAGAAGGTCAAATAGGAACTGATTTCCAGTTGGCAGTAAGTTAATGCTACTTCTATCAGTCATTGTAAATAGCTAATAGTTGAATGCTTTAAAAAAAAAAACAAAACCAAAAACCGAAGAGTGGTAAACAACCCAGCCAGCCAACTGAAGGAGCAATTACATTTGTAGTATCTATTATTTGGTTTTTGAAACAATGTGATAATTCTGTTCATAATATTGGAGTTTCAGTCATTCACGGACAAAAGCATAATTTCATACATATACCTCTGGCCTGAAAACTTTACACAGGTGCTTAACTTCACACACAAGAGTAGTTCCACTGAATGCAGAGCTGTAGTCCTCTTCTGCCCATGGAGGTCAAACTGTTCTTTTATTTCTAATAATAGTCAGAATTTGTTGATAATCATTACACTGGATGAATGACTTTCAGGTTGTTTGCAAAATGTTTGTGTTAAAAATTTAGATACCTAAATTGCACAGTATTGTCTTTGTTTCTCCGTGGATGACTGAAATGGGAACTTACTCAATGAAAATACATTAATCTTTGGTGTTTCAAGAAAATATAGAAGTGCATGCTTCAGCTTAAGAATGTACTCAAAGGCTTTGCTGAATGAGGTCCCAATGAATAATAGAGGAGAGCTGCACGATGGTCATTTTGATAAGCATTCACCTCTGCTAAAACTGGAATATTTCAGAATTTTTCAATATGCACAGAAATCTTCCTGAACAGCTGAAGGCACTGGTCAGCAGGAAGCCCAGGAACAAGAATGAGCAGACCTGGGACCAGCTGCATGAAGAGCCTTCCATCAGGCTTCTCACTCCTTGAAACTTTTGTGGATGCGATGCGGGGAGGAGATTCGGCGTGTTTGCAATAGGTATGCTCGTGAGTTCATAAATCCTGGGGCAATCCCACGAGACTGGAGCTCCTCAGTCCCTTGAGTGATGGGAAAGAACAAGCAAAGATGTGAGGCCACATGTCAGGTTGCTGCCTCTGTTTATAAGCTGCTTGTAGGCATATTTTATGTATGCATTTATGTGTACATAGAAATACATATGCATGTAGGAAAAAACTGTAGCCTGTGCATGGGTGGAGGGCCCCTGTCGGTACCACAGCTACAGGACATAAAATTCCTGTCCTGATAGGAACCATGTTGTCTAAAAATTGAGTTGATCCATTTTTGATCCTCTCTCCCACAATCTCGATGTTTGGAAAACACTTCCTGAGGTTTTGCACTGCTGGCCTTTGGCCAAAGCCCCGTGTCCAGCAGCCTGCTGCCTGGTGAGCCCACTCATGACGCAGCCATCTGACCACCCTGGCACACGCCGGGTATGACATGTGGCACGGCACCACCTCACTCATTCTGATGGGCTGCAGGTGTAACCATCCTAATTCGCCACACCTGTCACTTGCTCTGTGATGTTATGGTTGTCTTTTACACAAACAGTCCCTCTTGACTTCCCGAGACATGGCAGCTACTTTTTTGCCCGAGTAAAACGTCACGTTAGTCAGGAGATGGCAGCAGTCCCAATGCCAAGAGATGTTTCATCCACAGAGAGGCTGTGTGGGTTTTCTATACTTGGTTCATCAAGAAGGGATAAGTCATAATTTGTAAACAAAATTGAGTTTAAATAAATTTTCGTGATGCATTCTGCTTCAAGCATCCCCTAAAACGTATCACTTAAAGCTAGCATTAGAAGAAAATGTTATTAAGAGGGCATAAGGTAAACTTATTTAGTTGCTCAAATTGTATAATGCAATGAATTAATATGGTAATGTATCTTCAGAGACCAGAAGTAGATAATAGAGGTGAGCAGAGGTTTTCTAGCTTGGCTTTGGAAAGGCAAAAGTAATTTATCATTCTGTTGCAGTTTTGGAGGGAAGCATTTCTCATTTCTTCTGACTCTCCCTCTGAAATTCTCTTAGTTTCATTTTTAAACCATCTGTTTTTTGAGGTTTTGCTTTCTTCTTATTTCAGACAGAGCTCCTATTGAATTCAGCTATACATAGCTTCCCCTGGAGAGGCAGCAAGCACCAGACACTTTTAGTTTCAACCTTGTGCTTACAGCCTTTAAGGGGCTGCAGCAACCTAGGACTTGCCTCTTGGACAATCAGCTCACTTCTCCAACTAGCATAAGCAGGATATGGAAAGAATAAAATAATCCTTTTTTTTTTTTTTGCCTCTGTTGTCAGGGTCAGGGCAATATTGCAGCTATGATTGGTGTCCTATGAATAACCCACCTCCTTTTCTTTATGGTCACACAAATACACATTATGTCTTCATTACTTACATGCATTGTCCTATATAAGCCTATTTTTAATTAATACAAAACAAAGCCCTTTTGACCTTATCCACAGGAAATATTGCCTCATTGATGCTAGCCATAAATTAAGCTAATACAGCCTGAGTGTCCAACATATTTTTCTCCGGTAACATTCACTCAAATATTAAACAGGGAGAGAAAAGAAGGGAAATCCTATTACTAAACCATTGGCATCAAGATAGACTCTGTAATTGCTAAAAGGCGTATCAGAGAGAGAGATTTTATTATGCCATAACAGTTGCAGAAAGTAGAGAAAAATATCTGATACAATTGAAACAGAGGGAAATTTTAGCAATGCAAAATCTAGTTGCCCGAATGGGAATGTCATCTGATGCTATAGTGAGGCAAATATCTTCAAAGGAATTCAGGGGAGAAGAAAAACCTTTACAGTGAAGAATAAAAGCTGCTGTACAAATATATACTAGTTAACCTTACTAATTTGTCTGTATAATTAGATAGTCTCTTTGTTTTTCCTTTTGTTTTTGTAACTTCAAGCAGGGCACAGCAGTAGCAATACAAAATACTTTACTTTGCCTTACGTACGCTTAACGCTGGCGAACAGTAGACATCTCCTCCCAAATGAGCTGTCACAAATTACTCCTTGTTTGGTGGCGACATCCTTGGTCTACATCATAGCTACAGGAAGCCTAATCAATTATGCTCCTAAAATGAAATAAGAGCTCTATGGTGCCAGGGGCATAGCTCATAAAATTAATTACAAGGCAAGTTTACATATTGAAGTACCAGTTATGGAGGGACTAATAACTTTTGATGAGACTTTGACAGGATATTACTCACAAAGATTATGAAAACAGAAAAAACATTCGCAACTGGCTACTCAGACAGTGGCTTGCGTCTCGCAGCTGTACGTCCCAGCCGTCACCCAGGGTCTGCCCCTTTCCTTTGTCAAGTGCAGACAGATACCCAACGATACCGCAATATCATTACCCATGCAGAGAGCACAGAGCTGTCCCCCTTAGCTGCCCGCATCAGCTCAGGCAATGTCTTCGTCTCTTTGCCTCTCTTTCCTACAATTCTATGCTACTTCCCAGGGAAAACCTGCAGATTATGGCAATGTGGGGAAAACAGAACTAAATATTTTTTTTAAGACTGGGCAATCCCTACGATGAAAAAACAGGGATGTTATTAGTGGCCACAGTGAGGACAAGGCTGCAGGGTGAGCCCAAGGGTCCCACGGAATCCAGCCAGGAGCGAGACTTTGCAACTGCCCCGACCTTGGGGCACTTCCAAGGGCTGGTAATGGGAAATAGGATTACTCAGGCATTGGTGTTTGCTCAACTGTGGAGCATAAAAATGTAAAAGGTGAATAGTGACAGATGGCAGATCTTTGGGGGAAACAAGTAATTTTAATGGTAGAAGCAAACAAAGCAAATCGTGGCATGGATTAATGTGGAGCCTTTCATGCAAAGATTGAAAACGTGTTGCTAGTCAGCCCACCAAATGGGTGAGAAAACATGTAAATACTGGTATAACCATTACACCACTGGCTAAACTGAGGCATCAAAAGGACAAGCACCCTGCTGGTATACTGCAGCCCGAGGCAATAACGCAGGAATGCCACGTCCAGCAGTGGGTGCCAGCCACTGGCTTTCACCGGCTCACCGAGTCACCTCCTGGTCTGGCTAAAGCTGTTTAATGAATTGCCTTTATGAAGCTTCAAGACACTGAGACCCACATAGAATGTCAAATGATGAATAGCCTGCCTCAAAGATGCCATTCATAATCAAATCTTAAATGTAATTCAGCTGAATGGAGTCATTGCTCTTCTGTGTACCATTTACAAGCCCGGATGATGGTGTCTGTGAACTGGCACTACCTTCTCCTGAAAGACAAGCTGTGAGCTATCCTGCACAGGAGCTCAAGAATGAGCTGCACAAAACCACACTGATTAACTCATCATGGAAAGGGTTACAAGAGAAATGAGATGTGTGAAACCAGGGTGCGCATCAGTGTGTGCATGTCTGTGTATAAGCATCTTAACTTTCGAATGCATTGGCCAGTTTAAAGCAGGCACGATCCACAGGTAGCAATCTGGGAGATGCTGTGGTTTCCCAAGCATTGAGTATGGGGAAAACAGGTTGCTGAGCAGGCAAGAGGGGGACCCTATCCATCTCCCGCTTGGGAAAAAAMCTAAACGATGGGCCAAGGACATCAGCCAGAAAAGTTGAAATGAAAGTTTTACAGCACCCTAAAGCAAATCATTCAATTCCCAAGCACAAAGTACAAGCGTGTTCTTTAAATTATCATTACAGAGTTCCTTGTAATTTAGACTGGGCAACAGATTTTCATTTAAATGGAGGTCTCTTCAGAAGTGCAGAGGGGCCTTTGGGGAGGTGCAGGGGAGGAAAAATGTAATTTTTCAGGCTCCAAGTGTTCTTTTGTGTTTTACAAACAGCTGAGTGACAGCCCAGTGATTACTAAGTTACATAAATAATTATAAGCGACATGTAGCTGAATCCAGTCCACATTCCAGACATGGTACATTAAATAAAGAGAATTCTGCTCTTCCCCCAGAAGAAAATTTATCTGGCAACAGCAGATAAATCAGAAATGATACTGTTAAAGCACATCCAGTTCTTTGGAGAGACAGCTCATCAAAACCAGAAGTTTCTACTGAACCCACTTTCTCAAGCAAATTGTTTCATTTACTTCAGTCATACCTTGTACTCATTCAGTATAAAAAATTACTTTCTTCCTTTATTCATCCTCTCTGGTTGAGCTTATTATTTACCCAGAAGTGTGTCTGTGAAGAAGAGTTGTGTGCCAATACAGCCTCATGCATAGGAAGGTAAATGCTAGTTTGCAGTACTGACACGAGCTCACTGGGAGGCTCATCAGCTGTGTTTAATTGGTCATGTTTTATAGCACCAACAAGAAATTCAAGTTAAATTGATCCCCCTCCCTTGGGTTAGGCACTGAAAAAGATAAAATTAAAGACAGTGCCTGCCTATGTTTTTTGTTGTAAAGACACATTTATAGTACATAGGAATTGAGCGGCATCTCTTTAAGTTGTTCCTGAGGTTTTTAGAGCACCTTTCTATCTTCCACAGCAAAACGTAAGAGGATGTAATAGAAAAGAGTAGTCTGGCCCAGCACAGTGCCATAAGGTCASGTAACACCCCTGTTTGAAACCCAGCTGTGCCCCAAGGTCTCCTCGTTGAGTGGAGAGTAAGGACGTGTCTTCCAGTTAGAAAGTCGTATGGTGGGAGTGATGCCAGTATTCAGAAAACATTGAGAAGTACTTTGAAATGTGTCTAAGATGATTTAAAAGTACTAACTAATGCTTAGCACCTCTCTTTCCCCCCAAATTATTTTTGTATGCATTACTCAGGTGTATATATGTGACCATGATACTCTGATACACCTCTCCCTTTCTGAGTGCCTCATGCCTTCCTTGCTCTTACAGGGAACGGGGGTCACACAAGGAGCTACTTTGGTGTGCATTAATTTATGTCATTTTTATATTATAACACTGAGTGGTTTTCTACACTTTGGACTTCTAAGGAGCTTGTGGAAATAATAAAAAAGAAGAATTCTGGTAACAAACGCTGTTCTTTTTGTGAATTTCAATAAAACACTGATCATCTGGTATATCATCTTAGCAGACAGTAGCCACATTTCCAAGAAATGTGATTACTTCAATAATGAAAGTGTGTTTTTAATGACTTAGACTGTGAAATGAGGCATCATTTCCTAGATTCATAGATTTCAGAGCCAGAAGGGACCTGAATGATCATCTGTTCCCAGTTCTCTTGTAAAAACACCACGAATTTTTTCACTGCTGTTCCCAAAGCAAAAACTTTGCTTTTGGTGAAGCTAAGCACAGCTTTTTCCAAAGTGGATTTAGTTGTAGTTGGTTTTTTTTAGTGACAGCACTTAAACTTTCTGTATTTACATTAAATTGCATCTTCATTCCTTTTMTTGCACTTATAATAATTTACCACTTTAAAGGCAGCTGGTTGACAGCAAGAGGAACACTAAGATTTGACTCCTAAAACCATACCTAGACACACATAGACACTTATTTAAATTAAATTTCAGCAAAGCATCCCCAGTACAGGAGTACTGCATTRTTATTTTCCAGTTACCACTCCTGGCAGGAGCAGCAGTGATGCTGGTGGCATCACTAGCAGGGGCAGCCACCAGCTTTTTGCTGGGCCATGTATCYCTTCAAAATGGGGTACATGCTGGGATTAGCTCATCAGCTTTTCCGAGGATCAGATCACATATTCAGTGACTCTTCTTTTAAGGGTTTCTCGTATAGGAAAGTTTTGGCCTAAAAGCTCCTACCTGGAACCTGAAGAAGCAGAGAATTTGCCAGCACATCTTATCCCTGTCTTGCCTGCCCCTTCCCCGTGGTACAAGGATGAGCACTTATTCAGCCCTTGCTTTCCAAGCTGTGGCCATGGGCAGGGAAACCCTGCCAGCACCCATGAGATCTTCTATATGAATCTCATCGTCCTGACTTTCTTTTTTAACTAATCTTGATGTCTTGTTTTCCCCAGTGTACATAAAGGTCTTCTGGCAGAAGTGTCACCTTTAATCTGCTCTGTATACTTCTGTAGTACATGCTAGTGACCCCTATTTTATTTTGCAAACTTCACCACAACACAGCATCAGCTTAATTCCCTCATTTAGGTCCCAGCCAAGCAAAACTCACCTTGTTTTCAACTCTTGTTGTAATTCATTCAAAGCTCTTCCAAGAACTTCCAAGATTTATTCTGTCATTTTAATCTGTTCTGGGGAAATAGATTATCCAAACAGATGCACACTTTATTTTTAGTTTCTGATTTGTAAGCTGCAGTAAAAGCGGAAAAAATGCAATCTTCAGTAATAACTGAAATTTTCAGGGAAATTCTGATCCATCTCAGTGACTATATGAGAAATGCAATCAAACAAGGCAAGAGCTCAAAATATACTGGGGAGATATGGGTGAGAGGGGAACATTTGCTTGTTTATTATGGCACAGAACTGCTGTGCAGAACAACCCTCTCTCATCTAAGGCTTCAAGCTCATTGCAAAAATAAAATCCTCCAGCAACTGATGGAGATGCCGTATAACCACATCAAGTGTCCTCTGACTCCTTATATGCTGTTTTTGTGGCTGGTTGAAAAATGAACCCAAGTATGAATTTCAAATGTTTCTTTTTGTCTTACCATACTGCACWTCATAGTATTGTTCTATTAAAAGTAGCTTTCAGGAGAAGAGCTCAGAAGACAACATGCTGCAGATCATGTGCAAATTGTTATAACCAYTTTAGTCACATATTGCAATTTTTAAAGGTTTTAACTTCAGAGTCAATGAATGGATCTTATGAAAATGAAAGCCATAGAAATAAATCATCCATCAGTAATGAAAAAAAGAGAATGATATAATTTCTATTTGTCAAGGTATAATGATGTCACCACCCATTTATCCTCTGCACTTAAAGGTTGAAGCTGTTCAACAAATCTCTCCTGAGCCACATACATCTGTTGCTTTAATGGTGGATATAGCAAAGCTTTCTGATTAGTTCACACATCATTCATCAATTAGAACAGAAGGTAAAAGTTATTTCTCCCTACCCACAGTGCTTCATTAAAAAAATAACCTTTAATGTAATGAACGACAGCAGAATCGAGAAATAAATAAGATGAGAGATGGTGCCTTAGGAGCTCACTCTTTGAAGAATTCCAACTTTTCTAGAGCAGAGGGAAATGAGGAGACATGGGCAGAGGGGGACTTAACATCTGGCACGAATACAGGCTTTTCTGTGGCTCAACACAGTGGCTACTAGTACAACCAGATACATGTGCTACGTTACATGCCGTTCTACAAAAGAAATTACTAAATAATAAGAATGCAGTGCTACTTACACCAAAGTTTGCAYTGAGTTTTGTCCATACTGGTAATTTATCCTCAAAACTCTTGCAAAGCGGAGTGGAGTATTTTAACCAATTCCAACCAATTCCAACAAGGAAGCTGAGTGATCTGTCCAGATTTTCATATGAACCTTTAGCTGAGCAGTTTTGTTCTTATACAGCGCATATGCTGAAAGATAGAGTTCCTGTTCCTCCAAAAGTATTAGCAAACAGCTCTCTGGCTTGACAGGTAGGATATTCAGCTGCAGGTGAAAGATATGGATCCTGTTTTCAACAATTTATTCAAAGAGAGCAGCAACAACTGAAGAGACCCACCGTGCCCCCTCCAAAATGGCATACAGCCTTATCCTGATGCCCTATAGCCACGCAGGTAGCAAAGGCTTTCCTCGAGGACTGTGACTGCCTTCAGGGAGAGGAGCAGATCTGAATCCAGATTCCCCATTTTAGGTGAGTGTCCTAAMCACTAGGCTACTGGGTAGTCAGCATGAATCTAGCCCAAGGCTTTCTCTTACACGGGTCCCAAAAGGAACTACTACTATTTTTTTTCTGCTTCTCTTTTTGCATCTGAGGTAGGACATTTTGTGTTAAATGAATGCATTTTGTTAGGAAGGGGTTGAAGGAGGAGATTTGTTTTGCCATTTAAAGTAATAATAGTAACTACTGATTCAATCCAAATTGAATTCTTTTTCTTCATTTGGTTTGTCCAGCAAACCAAAACATTAGGCTCGAGTCAGGTATTCATTTGTGACACAGCTGCTGCAATTACAAAGTTAGCTGCCCAACCTGGTTTGTCCTGCATCAAACATGGTGAATAGCTACAGGCACAGATGACAGGACCCCTCAGGGTGATCAAAATGAACGTATTTTCATTTTCCTGGAAATGGACCTGGAGCGGTTGCAGGGCCAGTTACAACACCCCACTTCAAGGACAGTAATGCACTGCAGTGGGATGGGAAGGTGAGCAGCCCCAGCTGCTTCTCAGGTGGATCCCTGACAGTGCCGTGAGCTCTTCGCATTGCCCCAGCCACAGCTGGTTTTGGCTAGACCAGCTTTGCAGAGCCCTGTTCTCATCGTCTTAGTGGCTTCTCATGGCTGTCCAGTCTGCAAATCAAAGCATATTTTTTCTCTCTCACAGTGCCACCAGTAATGTTAGTGTAAACCCTGAACTCATTTGTTTCCCACTATAACTTCATCAGTAGGAATTATTTCAGCTGAGGAGAGAAAACAAACTGGAGACTGAGCCCACCACCCATTTAGTGGAAAAGATACAGGATTGGTCTCTAAACTGCTGACTACCAGATAAGTCCAGAAGCAATCTCCTTTTCAGTAACAGCAGTCACCAGCTTTGGTACATGGCACTCATTTGCAGCCAGGAAACACTTTCAGGCTCTTGCCAGCGTCCCTGTGACTGTCATCCCTATTAGAGCCCCTGCATTGGCTTTGCAGAGCTACAGCAGCCCGTGTGAAGTACATAAAATCTGTGCAAGCTGGGGGTAGATTTTCCATCAATCCCAATGGGCTTATGCTGGTGTAAAATGATGGGAAATTAGAGTTAGAGGCAGGACATCTATTATCAATTGCAATGGAGAAGGCAGCAGTCTTGATTTTCAGTTTCCAAATTGAATTTTCTTTGAGAAACTGTCAGTGGAATCAAACCAGCAGACAACTTGGCCATATCTTTTGTTTATAGTCTCTCTTAGTTAGAAAGTGCAGTTTATGGTCYGAGTACCAGTCATGCTGACTGTACAGTTGTCAGCACTCAAAACACTGTTGCTGACTCAGTCTGGGTTCAGTTTTGCCACCCTTAGGAAAAGCATCCAGGGAAACATTTGGTACAGGCTGCCATATATTTTCCCTGTGTGATCACCGTGGTCTGGTAGGGATGGGGTAGAGCAGGAGATGAGATGACCCCATTCATTCCCCATAAACGGGATGATGTTTCCGACACCATTTCCTACACGGAGGTGGGAAGAGACAGACGGAGCTGTGCTCTCACGAACAGTTTGAGCGGAGATGAGCAAAGCCATCACCCAGCCACCTCCCTGATATCTGTGGTTTCAAGTAGTTGATAATGTCAGCCTATGATTGAGGAAGTTTGATGAGTCAAGCAAGATGATGTATATCTTCATCTCCATTTCCTCCAGAGTGAAAAATTTCTCAAAAGCACTCATGGCCACAGGACATGGCCAGGACCACTTCTCTCTTCTGAAACATGCAATGAAGTAAAGCCTGCTCAGAACCATCTCACCCTTCCTGGCTTTATGCAATGCATTAATTAATCCCACATTAGCACGGGGATGGACTTCCTCCCATTGTGGGTATCTTCTTCCATCTGTAATTTCTGTTGTCTTGAAAGCTACTTAGAAAAAGCATTGTTTCCTATTGATCAGCTAGAATTTTCATTATGCCCATGGATTATGTATGTAGAGTAGACCACACACAAATGTGATATTCTAATGCTGTGATTGCACTTGGTTTGCTCCCATTTGTTACCTATTGATTTTCACGGCTTTGGTGTAACCATGCCTGCAGTTAGTAAAAACCCTTGTGTCCCAGTGGAATGACACAGGTTAAACAGCACAGTGTATTTGTGCCTGGATGTGCATTTGTGCAATCTGTGAATTTCAAGAGCTATAAGCACAAGCTCGCCTGTACAAAATACGTTTTAAGAGCTGACATTAAAGTTAATATGAAAGTTCAGAGGTGCAAAATAATTTAAATGCACAGAAGAGGTAGCAATAACGTTTCTAAACCAAGGCAGTGAATTATGTATATAAGAAATATTAAAAATGCAAAGCTGACTCTATTTGCATTCGGAATGCCCCCTAGCTGTTACCAAGGAGGAGGAAATTGCTTTATGCTGAATTCAAGGGCATACTACTTAGTGCTGTATTTAAGTCAAGGAGGAATATCACTCATTTTTATTCTACCACTTAACTTGGGCTTATGTAATCTGTCTGATAGCCGAGTCAGTTGTCTTCTATTATTTTCTATCACAGAGAGAGAATATATAATTCAATCATTAAACCTTTATTTTCAACTGGTTCTGAGATCCCTCAAAACCATATTGCTGCATGTAAATCACAGGCTGTCATCAGTTCAAGATGATGGAAATATCAGTATTGGGCCGTGCTTTCCCAAATCACTTTTGGGTAATCACGGAACAAAATTAAACTTATTCACCAGTTGGAGAATATGTAGATGATGTGGAACAATCAAATGACGCCTGGTTTGCTTGCAGGGAGTGGGGGTAAGGTGTCACTTCAGGGCACCAGGATCTAAAAACAGAAGCCTGGTTCGTCTAAATGGATTTAAACCTTGCCCGGGATGAAATCTGTGAGTGAAATTTGCCTTTCTTGGCCCCCGGCTCCAACAGCAGTGACTGTGGGCTGGACATGAGTAAGTGGCATGAACAAGTGCATGAGCAAATGGCACCGAAAGTGGTGAGGAGGCAAAGGCCTTAAGCCACAGGTAGCAAACACACTGACCACTGGGGTCAAAGCCCCTGTACTGCAATCACCAACAGGGATTTTTCTGTAATCTTAACAGCAGGGGGAATTAAAGTAGAAATAATTTTACAATCTAGTAGTTCCTGTCTGTCTCTGATCATATTGTTTCTTTGCCACTTCCATGTTTTCCACCCTGACCAGTGAAAATCAACCAAATTTTCACAAAGCTTTTATTTAAAGTCAGCTTTACTTCCAAGATCGTTACACATGTGGCAGGAAAGTATCACAAACCAGCTGCTTCCACCTGTGACTTTAAAAAGAGAATAAGCAGAGGACCAAAGTGGAGTTTACACATCTCTCACCCATAAGCTTCTGCATGCTGACCCAAAGACAACTACTTTTTTGTGTTCAGAMAGACAGCACTCCTAACCAGGCCTGGATTAAAATGTCTGATCAAATTAATCCCAGTTCACTGTGGTAAAAAAAAGGAAATAGTAGCAAGGATGGACATATGCAGAAGGGCAAGATATGTTTAAGTAGACAAGCAGTTTGCTAATGTATCTCTTTACTTCCATTTATATTATAGATGTACCATAACATTATCTTGTATTTTCAGCAGCCCTGATATTCAATGGAAAACTAAAATAAGAAGCATTTCAAGTGCATCACATGTCCCAGGAGTCTCCCCATCCCAACACTGCACAATGCAGTATGAATACAAATTTTCCAAACAACTGCCATATCCTTACAATTAAAAGAAATGATCCTTTCCTCCTCAGCTCTCCCAAAACAGCCTCTCAGAGAACAGTACAGAGAGGGGGTATTCAAGCTCTGCGTCAGATCACAGTGTTGCCTCTGTCTTTAATGCTAAGTAAAGATTTAGGGTTGGGGGTGGTACTGAGAGAAAAATCTTGTATACTGCTATCAGGATATTTTAGCTCACAACAGCAGTAAGTTGTCAAAAGTGACCTCACTTGATGTCAGGAGAGTCATCTCAAGAGTAATTCTGGAGTTCTCATGAGATCAGCTGTTTTCCTGAAAAGACCAGGTCCCTCTGATATCTCAAAGAACAACAGTTATTGCATGGTTTTGGTCACTTTTTAAACAAAGGGACAAAAGATGGTAGCAGAATTACAGCTAAAGCCAGGAAGAAAACCACTGGAGATTAAATTCAGATATGGGAGTAAGAAACTTCCATTAAAAATACATTGATGTGAGTCTGAGTGTAGGAAAAGCACTCACTAAGGGGGAAAAGCAGAGCTGGAAAAGTGAACATCTCCTTAATGAATATCTGAAACATGGGGGCAGGAGACAGACAAATCAGAGGTCATGTGTTGTATCACCCGTGTCAAAAAGAAGCAAGAAAATAAATGAGACTTGCAAGAATAGACTAAAGCCATTAGAACAGGGATGGCTGGGGAGGGAGGGAGGGTTGAGCACAGGGCTAGAAACTAGCAGCGTGTATGCAGAAAGAAATGAAGACTGGATTCACCAATCTTTGGCAATGACTGTAACAGAAGACTTCTGGCAGAAACGGCCTTTCTCTGTGTTAGGGGCAAAAGAGTGGTGAAGGGGATTGCACTGTACGGGGCAGTGTGGGCTAACAGGGACAGCTGCTCCAGAAAAGTGGTGTCACAGGACAGAGGTCTGAAGCCCGCTCTCTGCCGGGCATCGCTGCTTGGATGAATTGGAGAAAATATCCATGGAGAAACCCAGAGGAAGAATACTGTTAATGCTTCAGCCTGACATATTTTGTTTAATATTAAAGGGCAAGCTTATGCTGACTGTTAAATCGATATCAAATCAAGACTGGAATCTGTTTTACGATCATGGACAGTGAACTCCTTACTGCTGGAGTCATAAATGATGTCACATTTCAGCAGTCCTGTGGCTGCCAATATTCAGGCCAGAAATGCCCATTTTAATTAAAAACTTTAATCTGAAAGACAAAGTGTCACTTGCTGACAGTGAGAAGTACTCCTTCGTGCTCTTCACGTGCTTTTGAGGCTCTGTCGGGCGCAGAAGCCACTCTACGCCCTGCTCAGCACCTTCCGTCCCTCTGGCAAGGATCTGCTGGAAGACAAACCTACAATTTACACTGTCAAAGCAAGTTTGATGTGAGAGCTGAGAAGAGCACAGGTCTTGAGCTGGTCTTTGGGAATGAAGGAATACCACCTTCAGCACAACCTGAAAGTACCCTGTGCACTTCAAACACAACTTCACTGGGACTGGGAAGTCCGCTCCCTTATCTCCCTCCCCAGTACCACTGAGCAACGTAGCATGTGCTTTAAATCAGCAGTGCTCAGTCTGGCTTTGCTATTATTTTTGCTTGGCATGGGCTGGACCCAGGRTCCCCTAAAGACAGGTGTATTTTGCATCTGATCCTTTGAATCAGATCCCCGAGGATTAATTTTATCAAGGATTTCATATCCTAGAATGACTGAAATCAACAGAGACCTTTGCCACTTTCTTATTTATGTTGCCCCACTTGGAGAATACATGCCAATGACTGGGAAGGCTGCACTACAAGGTAATTTTTTATACCTTTCAAAGTGAAGCATTATTTAGGCACATGTCAAAACTTCCACAGGTCTTAAGGATTAAACATGAGCCACAGGTGTTTTCTCAGGGATGAAAAGGTTTGCTGGCATGGGGGATGTTAAAGCAATGTCTCCCATAAATCCAAAGACTGTCTGGGGGACTGTGAACAGGAATGTCAGGAACTGACTCCCTCTTGCCGTACTCCAAATCTGTGCTGTAGATCCATGAAGACACAGAAACATCGGTACCTCATCACCACGAGGTCCATTCCCAGGTCAGGATTCCCTGCGTGGCCCATGACTGATGGCCGACCGCAGCCGAAATCAACTCACCCCGTTCAGTAAAACTTTCCCAGCTCGGTGACAATTACAAGCTCTTCTGCTAGATCAGTCTCCTTAGAGAAATAGTAAACTTGGAGGAGATTTCACCAGACAGAAACAATGTCAAGTCAGAAACTTTGCACTGCTCTAGTCTAGTAAGTCCCTCAAAGTAGCTGAGTACGGTTATTTTGCTGTTGTGAAACACATCTGCGTTTATCCACCAAAGTAGCACGAATAAGGGGGATTTGCTTAGCTCTTTGTCTTCTTCAAACAGACAAAAAATATCCTCTCTGCAAAATTAATGCRTGCTTATAAATTCTAAGGCTAGCTGTCTCCTTTGCTTTTAAGTTTGCCCCAGATCTGTCAAAATTGCTTTCACAAGTGTAGGCTGACATGATGATAATCTAGAAAAGACAGTTTCTAATTGGAGTGGGACATATGTTACAGTCATGCCATTTTACAAGGGGAAAGTAATGTTTTCTAGTTCATATGTTATGATAATTCCCCTTGAGAAATTATATTGTTTCTCCTAGATCAGATTTTTGCCTATAGGGTGTAGATCTCCTTGCAGTAAATAACTGGAAATATTCTGGGAGTTTCCACAAAAGGCTTTTGTGGAAGAGATTATGGTTTAACATATTACACATGCTCCATGGAGCCCATTCAACATCTACAGCRAAACATGTCTGGTGTATAATTAACATCTTGTTTTACCTCTGCTTTTCAGTTCAGAAAAACTGATAAAAATATATTTAGACAGAAAATACTTTTTATACATCTCACAAATTAAGGAGTAGAGTTTACTGCTTCAAAATTTAATAAAAATTCTACTTTTTACTTCAGAGAGGTAATTTTTTTTCTATAGGCAGCCGTCTTCCACCTTTGCCTAAAATAATTTGTAGTAGATACTCTTTGACTAAGAACATTGAACAAAATAAGTTGACAATCCAATGCAGTATGATTCTCCTTATCAGTAATATAAGAATATTACTTTTAATTGCTTTATTTGAAAATGGCAATAACAGCCTATTAACCTGGAAATTAAATTTGGACAACTGTTCCTATGAGATAATATATGGATTTGATTTCATTGAAATCTCTGTCTTTATGTGAATAGCTTTTAGCTAATTTTGTTGGCTGCAGATGGGTCCCCCTATTTCTTCTAAATGGGGACAGAAGTAAAAGGAATGGAAAGTTTCACAATGAGATCCAGGTCTTTGCCTTTTGTCTCTATGAAAAATCCTTTTCCTCACAGTGTAAAGGTTACTCTGTAAATTATGATGTAACTTTTCTCTAGCAAAGTTCTCTCCTTTGCAGCATTAGCTCCCTGGTTATGCCAGGAGCCAAAGGCCATGTATGACAGGCAACACCTTTACTGATTCAACCTGGTACTTGCAGATCTGCCCTGTTTTATAAGGTATTTGAATACATTCAATAGCAGCAGCCACAGGGTATGTATTGATCCAGCAGTAGCAACACTGCCAAACTTAGCCCTGACCTGGTGCTCACTGCACTCTGCCTTGTGTGCAGGGATGGAAGTTGCTCCTTACTGTGAAATATGGCACAAAAACTTCAGTGTTGCTTCTACCTGCAGGGTCCCCCAGCTCTGAATTCCTTTTTTTYCCCCTGATTTCCATTTAGTCAAGTTTTTCTCATTCCCAGTGTCAGGTCAACTTTGACAACTCACAAGAGTCATCATATATTTCCTCTAGGGTCTCTCCTATAGGTGCCTATAGGTGGTCCAAAGAGGTCATGGAGGACATACCGCTACACGGTGAATACAGTGAGAGTGCGCAAGGAGGGCAGTGTGACCGCAGCCCTGCTCTCCTGCTCTCCACATGAGAGTGATAATCCCCGTGACAATTACACCATCTAACACTCCAGTGAAGGAAATAATGTTCTGTGATCTCCATTCAACAAAATTCTTAAGTTCCTGCTTAAGACATATGCCCTGCTGCCTCTGGAGTCAGAAAGATTAGTCATGTACCTGCAGTTAAACACATGCATGAGTTTTTAATACGTTTTAATGGTTCTGTACATTCATTTGTCTGTTAAATGGCTSCAGTCCTGGACGTCCCCACTGGAAACAGGATGAAACTCATACATCAGATGCCTTCAGCCCGCCAGACTCTGTTCCATGGCTGGAGAGGGGTGCATAAGCAGAAATTTTGTATCATGCAACAATAGGTAGGTATATTTTTTTGTAGATTGATATGGAGTACTCGTATTTGTTGTTTCTCTGAAAGAAGGCTTTGAGGAACTATTAAGAAAGGGACTATAGGAAAACACAGGTGTACTTGAAATGCTCTTTCCCTGCTCTCTCCATATTGTGCAACAGACCACAGATGTGGTTGTGCCAACTCACGCAAACTGAGAACCATCAAGATGGACTTTCACCATATATTTTCATTTTCAGCTTCTGGATCTTCTATAGTCTTTAGTTTAATCTATTAAACAATTTTCATAACATCAGCTATTATTCTGATTTTATTCTGAGATCTATTCAGTGAACACTGAGCTAAATGAATCCTATTTTAGGTAAGTGGTCTTTGACTATTATTATAGTTCACAATTGCTGAACAGAAGAACAATCAAAACGTTTGCTTCTATTGGAATAATTCTAGTCAGTAGCAGCTTCAAGAATTATAATTCTTTAGGTTACACGAAGTAGAAGACAACGTTATTTCACAGCAAGTTTGTCATTTCAACAAAGCACTTGTTTAAACAACCTACCATGTAGCTCAAGAGGTGGCTTCAGCAGCGCAGTCACTCAGGGTGGCTGTAGACCTCACTTAACCAATCACTTAAGGTGAGTTTATGACTGCTTTGCATTGTTAAAGCAACATGGGTAGCTAGAGCATACCAACCAGTCTGGCCCAGGATATTCTACCATAAAGTGCCATATGGTCATTTACAGATGTGGATGCAAATTCTATCGGGACTTTAAGCAATTATCTGTTAATGAGATGCCACAGCAAAAGCTGTATAGAGTGTTATTCTTTATTTTAGAAGTAAAGTAGGGAAGAACACTGCATCACCTTGAATAGGATTGGAACAGATGATGGTTTCRCTTCATTGCTAATGTCCCTTAAGTCTGAGCAGCAAGAAGTTTCTTAGCAAGAAAGAGATTCACAGTCCAGGCCACTGGACTCTGATTCAGGTCAAAATATTAACAAACGCACTAGCTGAGACAATGATTTGGGCACCATGTACTCTAAGATTCCACTCAGAGGATGTCCTGAAGCACATGTACTCATTTAAGAATTGCAAAATGTTCTCCTTATATTAGCTTCAGTGGATTTATTGCCTACTTAAAGTTACACACATGCTGAAGTATTTTGTTTTAGCTGAAGGTTATATGTGATGGGAACGTCCTACTCATTCTTTGTTGCCATAATTAAACAACCATCACATAAGACCTCCGCCCCTACCAACTGAGTGAGCTTCAAAGCAAGATCTTAGTACTGACTCTACTTCTAGATACCTGTCTTCACAGCCAGATAAGCCTCCATTACTTATTTTCTTCATTATCTAATCATATTTTAATGTTTACTGTCTCTGCTCAAAGAATTGAAGGTTTTTCATACTGGATTTTTGTCATTGCTCATCCACGTTTGAATTGCCATTGAATAGAAGGCAATGGTAAAGGTCCCATCAACTTCCATTAAAGAAGGACTGGGACCCCAAGTCAGTYACTGTGTATGAAATATATATCCCCTTAGTTTCCTCCTTGCCCTGTCAGTCCCCAAGTATGAAATTAGGAGAAATATTTCCTCGTATTTCTCATGTCTGAATGCTATATCATTTAAGTCTGCGTAATAACGTTCTGGAAGTGGCTGGTTAACAACTGGCACAGCACAAGCAAGTAGCTTTGATCAATCTTAAATCCTCATCCCTTGACACTTTAATCAAAATAATTTAAAATTCTATTAAGCACAATATGCAGAGCATTAACACTCTGAACCAGTGAGCAGTTAGAGTGTGGATGCTGAGTGATATGTCTGAATAACAGCCTYGTTAGAAAGGCTATCACGTTTTGCTCTTTGCTGAATCATCAGGGACGATAGTGGCAATATCACTCTTTCATTGCTAATGTATGATTCGAAGGATCTGACAAGGAGCTAAATGTCTGATTACCTGGGAGAAGCTGCTTTACTGAAGTGTAAGTAAAATCTTYGGTCTTTTAAGACTTAAGTGATTCTGGAGCTGCCCATCACCCAGGAGTCGGGGTAGCAACCAGCCACCTTCTCAACGTTATTCCTGCCGCTGTGCAACTCCGCAACCTCTCCAGTCCAGCTGCTACCATCTCATTTAATTCAGATCTGCTGCTCTGTCTTGAGGCTTCTTCTCTTTTTCACTGTTCGTTTCTCCACTGTTTTTCTAAACACCACAAAGCCATATCCAGCATCCCAAAGGAGAGCACCAAGAGGCCCGTCCACCAGTCATTGGGCAGCTGCCACCTTCCAGAACAGTTACCGTTTAAGAATTGAAACCACTTAATTGCCTTTCAAAGCTTTGTACTGACTAAATGTACCCATACTGACCCAAATTGTTTAGGGGTGGGGTTTTTTTTCGGTAGTAATGCAGATGTCCATCTGAATAATGACAAAGGAGGGTAAAGGTTTTGGATTGGTTTTGGCTGTGCCTCTTTGGCCAAGCCCATCATGAGAAGCGCACACAGAAATCACAAATACCCTCACAAGCCCTCTTCCTTTGGACTAGAGCTCTGGTTTTATTTGTGTAATGCTTAGGCATGCAGATCTGAGGTAAAGTTCATATTTCAGGAAATATATGCCTACAAAACCTCATTTTTGTCTCCTTGTTTAAAATAGAATGGGGTAGATTTAGGTGATGTCTCCAGGCCCTTTCAGTCCAATTTTCTATAATTCTATGAAACCAGATAAACATGACACCTACCCAAAAACACAAACATGTTTTTCCTACTATGTTATAAATGGGCCAATACTTGCACATAGATTGAATCATGAAGGGTGACAGAGAGGAATTTAGATTTAAGAAATGAAAGCAARAGGAAAATTACAATAATTAACTAGTTGAGACAGAAACTAGAGTCACTCCTGAATTCTGTTTATGTAATGCAAAGAACCACTTGAAACAGCCAGAACACTATTATTTTCACCATCAAATGTCATACTTGGGAAATGTAGTTTACAGTCCTGTAAACCCAAAAATTTTTAAAAAGCCAAAAAAAGGTTAAGAAAAGCTTTGAAACCTCTCCTCCAAAAAAAATCACAGGAAAGGCCAAATTAGTTGCTAAACTAGCTCAACTATTAGAGTGCAGCTTTGCCACTGGAGTATGTAACAACAATCTCCCATTAATTCTTTTAGTTGCGAAGAGTTAGATCAGTAATTGTGGTTATCAAAACCCAAACCTGAACACAGGGAGCTTTTTAGCATAGCAAGTRAAATCATTACTAATTCCCCACTGCCAAAACACATACCTCAGTGTGCATGTGAGCATGGCCTCTCATGCAGTTTTTTCTTTCCTAGTAAGATCTGGTAAAAAGCTGCTTCACTAGGTTTTAAAGCCCACTGGAGGTGCTGTACATTAACTGAGAAGACTGATCAACCCATACAGTATTAAAAAGACATTTGTAGACTCATTTAATCAATAATGTACAGTATTAGTGTGCAATTTAGATCGAGAGAAGACAGCTGTAAGATTATGATACATCAGCTAATGAAAAAGCAAAAAGAGTGCGATTCACATAAGTAGAGAGGCCGAGAGGCAGCTCCTCAGCTGGTGGGAACAGTGA
The DNA here is from genome assembly GCA_030449065.1 of Oceanodroma leucorhoa. Lineage (NCBI taxonomy): Eukaryota > Metazoa > Chordata > Aves > Procellariiformes > Oceanodroma > Oceanodroma leucorhoa. Next base: position 4,596,505 of record JASVER010000033.1, on the reverse strand, counting down.
TGGTAGCACCCCTGGGCCTCTGAGCCCATACCCCAGCTTAGGATTTCTCCCAGGGCGAAGGGCTGGGTGAGCTCTCTTTCGCACAGCATCTTTTCYATGGGTATAAGCAGGAAGTTTTCTGAGCCACAAAGGCACCAGGCTTCTAAAAAAGTCAGACAAGATGATAAAATGGCCTTATTTGACCTTTAAATGTTTCAGGAGTTGACAGTCACCCAGGATATGTCTACATACACGTGTGCCAGCCTGATCTGAAATCCCCTCTGATTTCAAGACTCTCTCAAGCCTGAAGGATTTCTGTGGGTGTCGTGGTTTGTAGAAAAAAGAGAAAATTCTGCACCGTTCACATGAATTGCCCTAAAGCTAGATGGCAAACCCATATGGTAGCTTTTAGTGCCATTCTACAGCAACGGTTATCCAGTTCTAACAGATGGACTGTTCTTTAAGATTTGACCCTTTTTTACTGCTAGAAAACTCACAGTTCCCTTTAGGTGTGAATTCCCTCCAGTAGGCAGAGCTGGCCTTATGCCCTCGCTCCTAAACCCGTTTGGGGCAACGAGTGAGCTGCCACACTGGGACTGGGAAAGTGTAGAGAAGCAGTGCTTACCTGGGTCACCATCACTAATGCACTGTGCCTTGGGGTCAAAACCTGCTTTGAGCTGCCCAGGAGTTTCTGCCAGGATTGGGACCAGCAAAAGAAGCAGGATTAGCTACCTACAGCTGGCTCTTCTTCCGATCTTCTTCCCATCTTCTTCTTTACAACCCAGATATAAACTTCTCAACCTGTTTACAATTTATTTGCAAGCATATATAGATTTTCATAGACATTCCTTACCCAAGTGTTTGCTTCGTTAATGAGRCAGATACATTTCAGCCTGCAGAACATGCCAGGCTCTTGGCGGTGACAATTGCTTCATGGATGCACCATCTGCTGCTCTCTCGGTGTGACTGGTTACCTACTTTTCATGGCACATTTCTTTTTTCTGGCTGAATGACTCACAAATCCACGAGGTGCTCTTTGAGAAAGCTGTGTAGAGTCTCCTGATGTCAATACTTATACAAACACACATTTTCATAAGAATAGTCTTGCTCATCTTCATGTTCTATGGAACTGTGATACTTTTCCTGTCTGCAATTTTTGCTAGCAGAAGTCTATTCTTTCCATTTGTAGGAAGGCACAGGTAAAAGACTATCTTCTACCACCAATGCTGAAGAAAGTAGCTGTGATTACAATATATGAACTGACAGAGATGGGTGCTTGGGAAAACGGGAAGACTTTCCAGATTTCCTTAGTCTTCTCCTGCATAAATCACCACATGTCTCTCTCTTGTACCAAACATCACAACTCCATGAAGGGTACCTTAAAGGGAAGTGGCAGGGAGGGAAGGTCAGCTGCAGTAAATGTTATTTGCTTGAGATGCCCAGGATTTGCTGCAGACAATGAAGATTTTTCCTGCATGAAAAAGCAGGGATTTGGACTGCTATTAATACAAGTTAAAAATAATTGGAAAAAAAATCACATTCATAAAATTTCAAGTTTTCTGACATTTTCTGTAATCACTAATTCTTGGTAGTGTTCACTGTCTTACTTTACATAAAATCACTGCTGATATAAGTTTAGTTTTATGTAATACTCCATATGGTGGATTCATAAAAACCTTCTACTGGGAATACCACCATAAACTACTATTTTCTGCTATAAAAAATAACCATTAGAGTCCAGACATGCACAAACAAGGTAATCTGCCATAAATTTTGAAATGGTAAAATACTACAAATGTAAATGTATTCAACTCCCATTGCAATGCATGTAATTTCCATAGCTTTATTAGAAATCCTGCAGTTGCAGTAGTTTGGCGATAGGCTATAAATATAGCAGGAATGAGTCAGCATGCAAATCCCTTCTGTGGAAAACAATTTGAGAGATTTTATAGCCCAAAGCTGTTTATTATTTTGTAAGAATGGTAATGCAAGTTCATGTTCGAAACCTGCTGAGAGAAGAATTTGCAAAACATCCTATTATGGAACAGGSAGAAAAAAAGCATAAGACCTATATAATAGCACTGGGCTAGAACATTTTCAGATCCCCCATTTAGCTGATTTTTTTTTCCCCTCATGTACTTATTAGGGTTCTTGTGAGATTATCACTATATCACACTAACAAAATGAGAGCACAGCTAAGGCTTGGGATTTCATTTCTCAGTTAATGCAACAGTCTTTAAAAACTGAGACACACGGAACAAAAAAAGGTTTCTGGAAGCTTGGTTAATATAAAAGAGTTGCAATTCCTGAAAGATTTTGGGTTGTTGCTTTTTTTTTTTTTCYCAAAAATAATTTTCTCTTTCTGTGAATAATAATGAGAAGAGAATATATTTCTGATGATTCCAAACCCCTTTATATTCAGCTGACTCAAATATTTCTCTATTTTACATAATAGATTGCAATGAACAAATTCTATTAAAAAGATCTAATGATGTTGCCTAGGTATACTAGCAAGTGCAGAAAGCTATTTACTTTCAAGGCTGTCTCCATTATGCATTTCACACTGCAGAGAAACACTTTTGATGCCAATGAATAAATAATGAGGTAGGTTCTGCAACTGGACTAGGGTTGGCAGCAGAGGCAGAAGGACATTTCCCAGCCCTTAGTGCCCTGCGCCAAGCRAAGACCTTCTCTGGTGTGAGATCTGCTCAGGTCCTATATGGTGCAATGCTGGCCCAAGACCATATAAACACCAGCCAGGCTGGCCCTGACAAAGCCAGCTGCGTATGGCCGCACTGCGTTACACCACTCCCAAGCACAGAAAACTTAGCTACGTGGGGCTTTCTGACGTCTCACAAATCTAAGCAGAGCATATGTGTTCGCTAACTTTTGTGGATTCAATAGAGCTGTCAGTGTAGCTATAAGGATTACATTTTTTTTGTAACCAGGACCATCAGATCAGGGCCATAAAGTTGCTACTAGAAGTGAATGAGGTTTATCTGCTTACTTGGAATCTAGGAGAAGAAAGATAACAATTAGGTCCAAAATTTTTTTTAGCATTTCAATGTCATTTTGATAGGAAAATGAAAGCCAAGTCTGTATTTTGGCAAGGGCAGTTTGCATGGAATGTTGTAGGGTTTTTCTTCCAAATCAAAAGAAAATATGTCATTTTGGATAAGTTTAAATTAATGGGGGCTCAGCTGATTGCTACAATGCTTGACTGGAGTTGTCATTTGGGTTTTTCATATTCATGTTTCTCCGTAGGCTGGACTCCTTTGCTAGATTATCTCTCCTGTACAACCTCCCGACCTACAGATTGGCATGAAGGGAGTCAGATGCCCCCAGTATATAATGACAGGTATGCCCCCACCCATAGACATTCATACTACAGCCCTGATGAAATACTAAATAAGATTTGAAAGATGCCATTCAAGTGGAGCCAGAAAAAAAATTCTGATTCAATTTGATTTAAAAGAAAAATCAAAATGTTGGGACTCAGGAATGCCCATGTTTTGTTTTCATGAAATACAGTCTGATTTTGACATTTTTGGGTTATTTTGAACACTTTCTTATTTTGAATTCTCAGACCGATTTGGGAGAAATAGTAGAATTTTTTATACGCTGGGTGCACAGCAAACTGTCTAAACCACAATTATTCACTTAGTCAAAATGAGGAATATAACCTAAGTCAGCTAGATAGTRAAGAGATATAAGAAATGTGTATTTAGATGCAGACACTGGTTTGGAATTCATGTATACAGAAGTCATAGTTACAAAAAGGTAACTTAGCCAACACTGAAAAACATCATTCCTATGGTATATTTAATTTCCACATTACTTACTTACAAAAATTATTTTTTTATTTAAAAACCAGTAAGAAATGCCTTTTTAAGAACTTTCCGTTCTGATTCTTTTACTACCTCAGAAGTATCATAACCATAAATCAAATCTACATAATAATATTTGAAACTAAAATCAACAAGGGCCACATCTGTAAAATGTATCCAAAATGAAAGGGGCAGGAAGCCTCCATTTTCTATACGCAGCTAACATTTCCCTGTCTAAATAACCAATACCATCACTGTAATTTCCTTCTCCAGTTTAAAAGAAAGGCATATTTCCATATGCATGACAGAGTAAGTAGGATTTTTTCTATTAATAAGAATAACAGGTCTCGGACTATTCCAGTCCAATGCTGATCCCACATTTAATTACATTATTATTTTTCTAAAGAACATACCTTCCCAACAGTAGACAGAATCGCATGAAACTCTATTCTCCCTCATGGCAGTATGAACGCAGACTAACCCCATCACTACTAACAGGACAGAGAAAGTGCAGTAGCAGAAATCTACATTAAGAGCTGAAAGTCACTAAAATTATTGCCACTCAGTTTCCTACTTAAGCCCCAGCTCCCAAATTCAATAAAATTTTGCCCAATCTTAGATCCATCATGCACTTCTGCACTTTGCTTATCACAGCCCTGGTATAAATAACCACATAAAATTCCTGTTCTCAGGTAGTAAAAGACATGAGGACACAGAAAGCTGCAGGTTAAAACACCTCATGGATGACATTCTCCTCCAATTCCATAATTTTTCCAGATAGCCAAACCCAAAACAGCTATATGTAACCAATATCTCTTAAATGCTTAATTTCTGAATAAAGTCAGGGCATGTTGGTGCTGATACCCAAAACTGCAACTTACTGAGCAAGTTTTGAGTTAATTGTCGCCAACATCAAAAGCAGATGAATAGAATAGCAGATTTTCACTTATCCTCATCAGATATAAAACCACGTAAAATTCCTTAGTTATCTTTCTAGAGCCTTTTGAGGGTGAAGTAGGCTGCCTGTGTAAAATATTTTTAAAATATAAGGCCTGTGGCCAAGTTTTCAATTGCATGAAACTCTGTCTTAGAACAACTCAGGAGGAGAGAAAAGAAGGCAGCTTTGAGCAAGTTTTCACCTTTTTTTCCCTACAGTCCTGGACTGTTTTGTATCACACTGTTGGCAGAACTCCTCACAGGGACTTCCAACCTCTTGGAGCACCAGGAGATATGTTATGCTCTAGTCCTACCCCTACACTTGAAAGCCACACTTCTCATCTACCTCTTGTAACCACTGCCCCGCCTCCCTGCAGGAATGCAGGAAGCAGACAGCTGAGAAGTGCCACTGCTGGCCTTCTGCCACCTCAACGTCCTTCTGAACCAGGGCCCAGGGTCTGAGCTCTTCTTGAAAATTGTATCACAGGGTGTGCATTTGCAGGAAGACCCACAAAGGTACCCCAGTTATTGACACACTCAACAGAACAATGCCTAAAAGCTAGGCACATAAGGGAGCAAGATGCCTGAAGATAGCCCTGTTGCAAAGGTGTAGGTAAGGTCGCCTAGAGGACCCCCGCAGATGTGGGAATGCCAAGACACACTCAGAAGGGTATTTGGGGATTTTCTGGCATTGGAGAAAGCACCTGAGAAGTTTCCTTTTAGGGTCTGCTATCAGCTCTGCTAGGCTGATGGGAGACCTTATCGCTCTCTACAACTACCTGAAAGGGGGTTGTAGTGAGGTGGGTGTTGGTCTCTTCTCCCAAGTAACAAGCTTTGTTACTTTGTTGGTCTCTTGTTCCAAATAGGACAAGAGCGAATGGCCTCAAGTTGTGCCAGGGCAGGTTTAGATTGGATATTAGGAAAAATTTCTTCACTGAAAGTGTTGTCAAGCATTGGAACAGCCCAGGGAAGTGGTTGAGTCACCATCCCTGGAGGTATTTAAAAGACGTGTAGATGTGGTGCTTAGGGTCGTGGTTTAGTGGTGGACTTGGCAGTGCTAGGTTTATGGTTGGACTTGATGACCTTAAAGGTCTTTTCCAACTGAAACGATTCTATGATTCTATGATTCTACTAACGCTGCATCTTTCCACAGCAGGAGACTTTAGCAGAAAGCAAGCATAGRCATGAATCTGGCTTTTAAAAATTTCATCTCAGTTCTCTGAGCTGGGCTCCATGAGACACAATACTATGGCTTAGCAAACCAGCCTCTGAAATTGGCAGGTTTCCACCACCAGCTCACATATGTGCAAGTGTTTTTTCAGGCTTGTTTAACAAAAGTTGTGATTTTTCATTTCTTTCCTCTTCCACTGGATCATAATTTAAGATCTATCACTCAGGACTGCCTGATCTTGAGCCATGTCCATATATCACACAGAACATTAAAACTTGACCTTTATACACAGGATAATAAATACCTGTGAGTCACTTACAAGGTAGTAACTCACCCTCACAGTTCAGCAGAGAGTAAGGGCTGAATCTCAACACGAAAACCTTCAGTTGTTGCCAAATATGAGGGGGCTTATAATAATACTTTTACATTGGGAAGCCAATAAAGAAGGCTAAATGTATTTCAAAAGCGCGATGATACATTAGCAAACAGAAATGGAGCTAAGCATTTGCCAAAACAACTGGAAAATCCAGGCTGCTGTAATCTCCACCTGCATAATGCAAGGAATTACTGGATTTGTGCTRGAAGCCAGGAGCATCTTCAGCCAGCTGGATTGGTCTGACTTCAACACAACAGGCAGTGTGTCAGCCAACACAGTCATCTGCCAGCTTCTTCGCTTTTGCCATCTGATTCAGCAGCCTAAGCAGTAACACTGGTGCTGTGAAATGGGGAGTGGGTTTGCAGGGTTTCTTGTCTCTCAAGCTCTGCTCTTTGACACCTGAGCCACCCCAGCTCTTCTGAGGGGGTGGTTGATGCATGGCTGGTGAGCAGCCATAGGGAGTCACAGGCAGTCTTCGTATCTGCAGATGTAGCCCTCGGACCAAAAGGAAAGATGAGCCTTGCATTTTTCTAGGCTTCCATCAGGCAGCACTGTCTGTGTGAGGCGAGCGCCGGCATAACCTTTAGAACACAGTGCAAGAAGAAATATTATCATGATTTAAAGGGTTGACATCCGATGGCCAGGTCTCTTGAAACTCTCCCCCGCCTCTTGATAGCTATAGTTAATATTTACACAGAGAGCTCTTGAATCAAAGAAGAGGAAGAAAAAAAAGAAGCCTTGATGATGTAATTTCAGCAACCAGGAACAATCAGTACAGTATTTTGTGCATTCATCAGCACACAATGTGACATTAATATTCTTCCCTTTGCACATTAAATGGGACCAAGAAGCAACAGGGCACAGCCAGTGCCTCTTTGCTCTCCAATGCATTTCCCCATCTTGGAAGCAAGGCAGTGGAGACAATGGGTACATGTCTTTCGTGCCACCTGAGCCATCATTTTTCTGTCTTGTTCTTGTTCATGCCATGCAAATATGAGCTGAGATCACCAGCTATTTTCCCATAATTTTGGCAGGAAAGTGGTAGAGGGGGAGTTACTGCTGCTCGCCTAGCAGTGAATTACAGGCTTTTGCCTCATAATTTATGCTATCCTGAGAGGAGACTCAAGAAAAATTAATTTACGCAGCCTAGAGAAAAGACTGCTAAGGAGCCCCTGTCATGGGTCATGTACTGATTTCATTTACACTGGTGTAAATCCTACATACCATGACCAAAATCAGGGGCATTATGAAAGGCTTATAAATAAAAGTAGACTTTGGTTCACAGTCCCTAAATACTAGTAGCGAACAAACTTGGAAGGCCAGGAGATCATTATTTTCAGTATGGGAGCAATGAAAAGGAATAGCACAAAGTGAACAGAAGAAACCCTGAAGTGAAATAAAGGGAAACGTTCAACGRGAAGGATCAATGAGATATTGGAATTACCTGCTGAGGGAGGACACGAAACCATGTCTGTTTTGTTCCCTTCATTACTGGCTATGGAACCTAGGAGATATTTCAAGAACTCAGGGTTGACTAAGCCCTGTGAGGCAGGCCACAACACCAGCCTTCTCCTTGACTCACATCTGCCAGTCCACAAGGGCACGTGAGGTCCTTGCTCGTAGATGCCACCTGGTTGCTAAGCCACAGGCAGCCTGCAGCAAGGACAGCATGCTAGCTCCTCTCCCCTATGGTGCCAGGGGTGTCAGAACAGAGACCACAGGAGGGATCCTTTCTCCTCCCAGACTATTAATCTGCATTGCCTTTGTGCAGAACAAGATGGGCAGAGTCTCCACAAAGAGCTATTTTTTCACCCCATACAGTTTGTTTTCCATGAGCAAGGTACAAAATGTACCTTTTCTTCCTGGAGGCTTGAGCTGATTATTTCCTTCTGTGAGTGCCTTGCCTTCATTTTGTCAACAGAGTGAGAGCCTTTGGTCCAGGCAGGCATCATATTGAAAAGACAGCCCCTGGCATTAAAAGGTAGAGACGTTTTAAAAATTAATGGAGAATTTTGCTTCATCAATAGCCCATAAAATTAGGAATCATTGAGCACCAGGGGAAGATACCAGAATTAGTCAACATTATAAATGCCTGGTTTCACAAAGGAGCACATAAAGGTTTCAATACAGCCCTACCTGCTGATCTACCTGGATATTCATGGATGTGAACTACTCTCACTTGAGCAGGTTCTTCATTTCTTCAACACCACACTAGCAAACCTCTTTGAATTAGAAAGGGCTTATTCTGCATCTCAGTGATAGTGCTGAAATTACTTATTAAACTGTAATGTAAGAAACCCTTGGCAGAGCCGCTCTTGGACTCTACCAAGCTGGTGCCTCGCAAGGTACAGAAACTTTTACGGGAAGCTGTGCTTATAATCTCCCGCCTTAAGAAATTCCATAAAATCCAAAAATGTATGCAGTGTAATTTGTTTCCCTTAGACTCAAAACAGAAACACTGCRAAACAGAATCAAACCACGAGTAAGACTTACGCACATGTTTTTCAGCCTGCAAAAGTCAACTCTTTCAGTGGTCCCATAGGTAGCCCCGCACGATGCTTTCAGCAACAATGCTGAGGGAGGGAACAGTATTTAATTAGGAATAATCTTTTTTCCTTTTGGTGCTAGAGAACGTGTAAGGACTTTCCTTTACTCTAGTAATTTCACGAAAAAAATGTATGAGTCCTAGTCTGCCCTGCCGGAACAGATGTCTATGTAGACAGTTCCATCCAATGCAACATAAAATAGCTTTTTTGAAACAACTGCAGTATCTATTATTCTTTTATGGCACATGCTTAGTACTTAAATAAACAAAMAAAAAAATCATTACAATTCATAATTCATCCTCTATTTATTCAAACTCTGTAGCAGTCTTGCTGGGCTAACATCTCTTTTGAATGACTCTCTTGTAAGCTGGGACGCTCTATCTGCGGGCACCCCTGCTTTCTTTTAAGCATCTAATGCAAAATAATAATGATCTTGTGAACACAAATAACATTTACAGCATCAGAGAAATAGTTATAAAGCAGTTAAAAGAAAATGCAGACATTCCTTTTTGAAGCATGTTAGTCCTTTCCTATTCTTCTCTTCATTCTGTAAATTAACATTTTTTGCAGATAAAAAAGACAAATTCATAAATTACTGCATTTGGCAGTGGAATGTAGCAATGGTAGCAAGGCACAGCTGGAGAGTTTGAAATGTGGCAGCTTTCTTCGAGGCCATCATTTTCCTGCTCCTTTGGGAATCGCTGCTAAATGTGGCTACTGCTAATGTAATGAATATGAATCCATGTAAATCTCTGATGCAGAGCTGGGATCAGTCCCCTTGTGGGCAAAAAGGAAAATTTATTTTCTTCCTATGCAGATTTTTCAAGTGTGTATGTGTGTATAACTCTGACCTTACTTCGGCAGCTCACCTGCTCTTAAGTATCCAGGTACTGTCGAACTCCTCATTTTTCATTCTGCAGCAAACTAACAATATGCACTCCCTCCCTTTTGAAGATCCCTGGCAGAATAATACACCACCTGTTCAGCCCCCCTTCCCACCCCCCTCCTTACTAATTAAGCTCTGAAACTGTTTCCAAACAAAATTGGATTTCTTTTCTTCTGCTCCCCCTGCCTTCATCCCCTGACTGCACCTTTGTAAACATTTTTGATTGGGCGTGAAAGGCACAGAAACAGCCACAAATAAGAGGACCTGTCACTTCAGCCAAAGCTATTAGTGCTGCACGGTGAAAGCTGGCAGGGCTCATACTGAGCAACTGTGTGACATGCCTGGCGATGGAGAGCAACAGAGAGGGTCCCTAACCACTGTCCAGAGGGGTCTCAGAAATGATGGGTGGACAGGACAGAGCTTCTTGGCTTTTCTGCCCTGCAAAGGATACTGGTTGACTGACTCATTTTAAAAGTAGGACATCTGAATAGCTGATGGACATTTTCCGAAGAGGGGGTGGCTGTGCGAGGTGTGCATATTCTGAGTTTGTTTCCACCGCGGAACAGGCAGTTGGAATTTTAATCCGTGTAACTTTCATCTCTGTGGTCGTACAGTGCCTCACACAATGGGTCTTTGTCCGTTGCCAGGGTACTACTGCAATACATACCATAAATAATAATTGTAATAACAGTTATAAAGCTAAGATTTTTTTTAATGGTCTCTAGAGCTGGAAGTCTTTTCTGGGCAATTGGCATTTTTGAAAATCAGGTCACCTGGTTAGGTTCCTAATTCTGAACGCAGAGTCTTATTTTACCATTCCTTTTCTTTAAAACATAAGACTCCAACTTGGCTCATATAGATAAATATTAAGTGAGGGGGAAGCAATGGAAACACTTGTCAAAATAATCCAAGAATAATTATTGGATTCCATTCACAAGTTTTTGGAGAGGAAAGATCAGGCCAGCCATCAAATAAGAACAGCTTCAGCCAAGATCTAAAAGTAGAGGGACATTGTTCTGCTTGACAGTTCTTCACTGAGGTGATTAACAAGCCTGGCTGATGACCCTTTGGGCTCAGATGTACAGTTAGGGTCTCGCACATCAGCTGAGCTATCAGCTCATTTCCTATGTGCGTGGCCTTACAAATATAAAATTATATGACTTGACTTCACCCCCTTCACTGGGACTAATCAAAGTCGTGTTGTCTTATATTTGCTGTCACTAAAACCATTCGTGTAGATGCCACGGGCTCAGTTGTGGCACTGAAAGGCAATACTGGCAACTATTTAAAGCAACAGATTGATTGCAGTTGGGATTCATATAACCACAAGTAGAGCTACTCCCGAGACAGTCTGGGTGCCATTCACCTTCTCCTAAAGTGCAAGTCTGGAAGTGAGAGAAATTGCACCTGAAAAGTGCATATTCTTCTCTCCTGATTATGAAGGGAGCCAAGTCAATCACCTCAGACAGACAACTAGACTAGAAGCAAACAATGTTACCTCGTATGTGTCCCGTCCCGTGTGCCTGAGCTCTCATCTGATTGCTCTGTCCTCTAACCTGGAAGTTCCAGTTTGGACTCCTATATCCAGGTTTATATGCAGCAGCAGAGCAGCATATAAAAAAGTGTCAGGGAAGTCCTTTGGTTCAGTCCAAAAAGAAAGTGCTTACTGGGTTCAAACTCCTCCAGGGAACCCCACCTCACTTTCCTTTTCTGCACCACGGCAGAACTGAACTAGTGACCAAAGGAGAGGCCATGCAAAGGCAGTCTATTACAGTCATCTCCCGTAACATATTTCACAAGAAATTTTATTAGCCTAGCTAGTATCCTGCTCTGCTGCACTTCCAAGCACACTAAATCACAGTTCTGCCACATCTTGATTCAGAAACCCATGCAATCAATTTCAGCTAATTACACATCCAACTTGTGAGTTTGTAAAGGAGTTGTATGGAGCTCATGCCACCATGTATAGCTGGACCATTGCTGGAAAGCAGGGTTTTGGCAAGGATACTTTGTGTGTGAAGACATGGTTTTAAATTTACGAAAAAGTGCAAAGATAGTTTCAAAGCAGAATTTGGTTTTAATGTTTGTGGACCTACTTCTGCTTCCATTGAAAYTAATAGCAACCCTGCCACTGACTTCAGCGGAAGAACGGCCAAAGTCTTTATTCCATAGAAACTCTAGCAGTAAAATACAAGAAATACATTTTAGCTATTATATTTTGGAAGGCTGACAACAGCTGCATGAAGAACTGAACCTGCATCTCCCAGGGAGACACATAACACTTAAATCACTAAGCCATTCCCTTTGATATCCATGCTATATTATAAAATTAATCTTTTGTAGCAATTAATTAGAGTAGTTATGAGGAAAGTCATGCAGTCTGAGACTCACATTTATTGCTCAGTGTGGCCTTGTTTGTTTAGTCAGATTCCCTTAAGCCATTAATAGAGCTTTATGTTAATTTCCTTAATGCTTCCGATCAGCATGTTCAGAGTTACAACTCCACTAGGGCTTCACAGATTATCCCAACATATAGTACAAGTAAACAATAGATGCTACTTCCTTCTGCATGTCAATCTCCCCAGATACCCTAGCGAGATTACATCTATGCCAGTCAAAAATGTTAGAGATAAGTAAATGAAACTCCTTGGGCTGTGACTGAACTTTCTGACACATTTAGCCCTGAAGAGGTTAAAAATAAAAAGCTGTCTGGGTTTGTTGCTGAAACTGTGAATAAGTAAAGAAAGCAAGTGCATTCTTTAGCCAGATTTCTTTTCTCCAAAGGTATTCCTCTGGAAATGCTTGAAAAGCTGGGTAAAGCACAGTCCCAATTTTCTTGAAAGGAAGTGAGCTAAGAGTAAATCTTGAAAATGCCAGACCTAAATACTGAACTGGAATTTATTCAAATGCCTTTCATGTCTAATGCATAAAGCCTGGTTAGTCCATCAAAGTCACTTTGAATCAACCCTAGGTGCTTAAACATGTGAAAAACCCTAAGCTCATGTAGGAGATTTTGAGCTTATGTACGTAACTTAACAACTGGCCCAAATCTCCCATTGGTYGCAGATTCCAGTAGTGATATGAAAACAGCCAGGCGCTTGACTCAGGATGCCACAGAATGATAACTACATTTGTTACACTTTCCTAAAGAAGTCAGCTAATGGAAAAATTAAACACTACTGTGCTAAAAATAAATTATTGTACCCCTTAAAACAATCTAGCAAACAAAAATCCCCAGTCCAAAATGAGTGGCAATCACTGCACAGTGGCTGCTTAATGCACTTGGTTATGTATGTTTTCTTCTTCAGACTCTAGAGCAGCTACTCACAGTTGCAGAACTGCAGTAATGATCCTCAAGTCCTTAATTTCTGCAACCGTGACTGGTAAAAATGGGAGTCTGAGGTTGTTTCAAAAAGCTAGGAAACCCTTGGAACAGCATGTAAATGGTAGCTTGAAGGTTGCAAATCTCACGTACAGAGAGACCAGGTGCTCCACTCGATGGAGGCAGAAGCTCCCAGTGTGGACAACGGATCAGACCAGGGCAGGCCAAGCCCCCCGAGCTGCTTCAGGCACCGGACCATGGACCCCAGCATGGGCTAACTGACCTTCTCACCCAAGCATTTAGCCACTGGATCCATGTGTCAGCATCACTTGTAAGAGGTTTGATCCTTAAATATTTCTTCTTCGCTGAGCAGAGGACTAGCTCTTTTAACAGTCTTTTGTTTTGGCCCTGATGAGCGAAAGCAATCATAAGTCAGTGTCTCCATTCACGTGCTGGCTTCTCTTATTACTATTTACAACGGTGGGTGGCGTTTTTTCCATCTTGAAGAACGATTTTTACAGCCTCATTTAATTTTTCTTCCTTTTTTTTCCCCAAATCTGACCTTCCTACTTATGGTCAAACCTTATATACTGCAGATATATATGTTCASTGTAGTTTAAAGACACTGCCTTTCACTCAACTTTTTGGAAGAGGCTGCACTAAAGAAAAGCTGTGGGATGCAGAACCTACTATTGAGTAGCTCATTGAACTCTTGAGATCTTTGCTCTAGAGATGAACCTACAGAAAAAAGCTGAGACATATTCTGAGAGAAATGGATACGTGCATGTCAGTGGTATATCAGTTTCTAATCAATATTAAACCTCTAACTGCCAAGATCAATAACAGCTTCAGGGTTATAGCTGTCACATAGTTTCTCAAACATATCGGCTAATAATGATTTTTGCTTTGTGTTTTTTATGTCTAGCGGATGAGGAATCTCTACTTTCATCTTTAATATTTTCAATATTGAAATTCATATATGCTCTCATGATCAGATGTCAGGGCCATGAGTAAGCTTATCCCCTAGCTTAACAGACAATAAACACACCACAAAGATCCTACACTCTTTCCAAAATGTAGTTCTGTAATGTTGAGTTAATGTGAAGTCAGAGACTCTTTTCAGTAATGGAATTGGTCAATAGCTTTTGCTTTGGGGAACTGTCTGCCAGCAACCAAAGCAATACTGCAACAGCTCAGCATGATACTTAAATGGGAAAAGTTGTTCTCTATCGTATTGTTTCCTGTACCTTAAAGAATAGCTGGTAAATTGTCACTGCCTACAGATCCTCCAGAATATGACAGTATCTACCTGATTGAATCACCTACTTAAGAATCCTTTCCTCCTATGTTTTTCCATCAGGAATGTTGACTCTCACCATCTCACAGACAAGTGAAACAATTGCATTTTCTGTTGAAGTTGTAGTTTTGTTGTAGTTGCAAAGGTATAGAAGAGGGCAGGGTCTAAGCAAAAGCCTAATAYATTTCATGAGACTAATCACTGTTGTAGGAAAAAATTGATACACTTTCAGACACATGATTTTTTAAATATGAAGTTTAACTGGATAATTGCAACTGTCTGAGAGAAAAAGTAATTAGTTCCTTTGGAAAAGGGATGGATTACAAAGCTTCAAGTTTTTCAGCTGTAGAAACTTGGACTATTCACCCAGGAAATTTTAAGTGCTGTATGGTTTTTGCTCTTTAGGTGTACTATTCCTTGAAGTCTAGGTATGGGAACATGCAGTTGCAGTGCGCCCTGATGGAGAAGTGACAAGGGTTTTTGTAGTGCCCCCAAAGCAAAAAAGGAAATGAATTTTATGTGTTTCTTTCTTGTCTCTTTTCTCATTCTGATAATAGTGTGGCTGTGAGGGCTCTGTTCATTCACTGTGTACAGTCTATATTATTAGAGGAGCTTGAGAAAAAGCCCCACACAGTAAGAGCTCTTTGCCAAATTATTACCCTCAATGCCAACTGCTACACAGTGGAGAAGATAAGACTTCCTTTATTCTGCTGTGTCCTACCATGAAGGAAGGGCACAGATTTTGTTTAAATTAATCACACTAAAATTTGGATTTAAAAATGAGCATTTTTTTTAGAGAATAAAATATGCACAGTGTATAACTGATGTACACATGGTAGGAGCAAAGATATTTGCTTTTGTTGTTTCAATTAATAAATATATTACAGGAAAACAGACAAGATCACCCCCAAAAGTGGGCAAGATCTTAAAAAATGAAGAACTCAATTTTTAATGCAATCCCCCTTTCTCTTTCGCTTATCTGTGAGTTTTTGTGAAAACCAAAGCTTATCAGGAATTTCTCTAATAGATTGTTTTTGCTTGGTTTCAAAAGTGTTTTTCTTTGTTGGCATTCAATGGTTTTACAAGAGAAAATAACGAAAGCAAATAAAACCTGTAACCATCCCCAGCGGGGCAGAAGTCAAATGAGAGAAACCTGATGTCTTTGAGCTGACTGAGCCACAATAGACAGGTCTTAACAGAGTAAGGCATTCCAGAGACTGTGTTAGGGACTGTCAAATCTACCTCACTAACACCAATTAACTGGGAGATAGAGCGATCTTAGAGTTTGGATCAAAGCCTTTCTTGTCCAGATGAAAGATCGCATCAGCTTTGAAAGAAAGCTCCAGATGTCTATGGAAAAAAAAGAAATAATCCCTCTTCCATTCCACTTGTTTTTCAGTGAATTTGGAATTACTTTGTCGGGAAGAACAAAATAACATCCCAGCTGGAGAATGTGTCAGATGTTTCATTTAAAAACAATATGAAGTCAGGAAGGTGGTAGCCAACTTAGAGGGACTGTTTGATCCTTTCCCAAGATTCCATTGCTTTTGAGGCAGAGCAATATTAAATCATTCGCTCTAATCAGTTCTCCATTTAAGAACAAGCAATCTTTAAAAAAACACCCCAAAAACCCCAACTAACTGCATTCTCCTCCTTCATACAACGCTGTCATGGCATCAGCATGTAGTGCATGATACAGCAAACCACATCCAGGAATAGTGACCTCACTGTGCTGTAACTTACTAAAAAAGTTACAGTGGTTATCAACCAAATTGGCTTAATAGTGTTTCATAAAAAGTTATGTGAACAGTAAATTCAAATATATTTGATGCATTAGTGGATCAGAAAAACTTACCGGAAAACAGTATCTGACACCATGTTCATTGCCTCATCCATTTTAGAGAGCATATAGATGAGCTGATAGCTTTAGAGATTAATACATGCAAGTGCTTCAATCTAGCAAGGAGCAGACATATTAGGGAACATAAAAGAAATGCAGTCAAACATACTACAGACTTTGTTTTGGGGACAGAAAGTGCACACTTAGTGTCAGTCAGCATTTTGCCAGGATAAGGCTGCAATACGGACTCATCCTCTGTTTACTTGTCGTAATTCCTCGCATATGCTTGTGTTTTAATTCTGAGTGAGAACACAGTCAAGGGACACGTGGGTTTCTTTGTTATACAAGTGGATCAACAGTCTCAGTTTATTTTAGCATTTGTTGGGAAGGATTTCCAGGCAAGCTTTCACAGAGCACTTAAAAATGCAAGATGTCAAGATGAAATTGTTGGAGCAAACAAAATGGATCTAAGCCTAGGCATTGAAATAAGAAGGTTTTGTAGCTTAGGAAAAAGTACCCAACAGCTGTAGTCTGCTAGTTCAGGAACAAATTCTGCTGTGCTGTACCAACTATTATGTTCAGAAGTAGTTTTGCCTCTGCCTGCTCTGACTCTAGACATTATTTAGACTCCCTATAGAAATATATTTACCACAAAGATGGGTTTGTACCAAAGCCATAGAACAAAGTACTCCAAGTTTTGGTGAAGTATGGATTGAATTCAGAGGTGTGTTTCTCAGCTTCTTCTCTCTGAGAGGAACAGGAGGACAGTGTTCCCTCTTAGACTTAGAATTCACCTGTGTGCAGTAATCTTGTTTGGACAGAGATCGGTATGTCAAAGGCACATGCCGAAAACTGCAGAGTGGAAAACACACAATGGCTCGAAATACAAGACCTAAATTTATGGTTCCTTTGAGCTGTGTGAGTGTTAAGTATTTCGAACAGAAATGTGCAGTACAAAATTCTGATTTTCAGATTATTTTGAAAAGAAAAAAGCTTTCAGGTACTGTGAACACTTGTTTATATGGTGCTACTGCTGCTTGGTTTTGCTTTGGTTTAAAATTACAGAAACAGAAGTAAAAATATTCCATCCTCTTAAATATCAATAAAATGCATGAAGTATCTTATAAATAAAGAAGTCCATAAAATAACAGACTTGGAAATATTCATATAAATATTCTCCTGTAAACAAACCAGTTGACTGAGCAAAATACATTTATAAATTTAGGGGAGAACAACAGCAGAAAACAATGAGCATTCATTCCCTTTAGAAGCCAAAGTGGATAAATAGGTTTAGTCATCTCTATCCCAAGAGAGTCTCAAAGCATGCATTTTTTTCAATGTAAAGTGCAAAGAATTGCATTGCATTTTGAATTCCATTTTAAAACTAATTAAAGGTTTGATTGTGCCACTTTCTTTGTGTTGGAATGCACTTCAATAAGTACTCAGCTTAAGGCATGTGCTCAAGGAGAACTACTCAAGCACTTAACATCATTAACTATGATTTTATATGCTTTGCTGGATCTGGGCCGAAATGTATAGAGCATATTACTCATCTTGCAAGTGAATGACAAAAATTAATGTCATCTAGGCAATTAATGAAATGGATTTACTCCAATTCTAGGTTGCTATATCTCAGAGCAGCCTCCTTCTTATTGAATTTAAATGTTCAGGTTAAGTCAGATGTGCAGGGTTATATGGAAGATTTCAGATTTTGTTTACAGAGGCACCAAAATAGAATCATAAAACATAAAAATATACTTAGAGACCAGATTAACTAATGGGGATATTTAAAATCTGTTTTGACATTCTTTCCTGTCCACACTGTATTTTTGTTTGTTATTGTATTTTAGGTTAATGTCATTTGCAATAATTATTTGCTCAGTATTTTTGATTGCAAGCAAAGAGCTAAACAGCAAGTGACAATTCTGATCCCAGTTTACCAGTAAGGCTTCCTATCGTCATGTATTTCCCAATCATGTGCCTAAAAAGCTCTCTTAAATAAATATCTCATGCCCCCATGTGGTTAAATTGAGAGATTGCTGAATAAATCCTTTGGAGTTGCTTTTCTGTTTCTTTTTATTTGCATACAGCATTGTTTGCCCAAAGAAAGAATGATAACCAAACTGCATAATAGCCTAATTTAGATATTTTACCAATAATGAAGGTCTGCACATAAGTAAAATCTAGAAAATGCCGAGCTGTTTTAGGCACTACCATGGCCTAACCTAGAATAGAGTGCACAAAAATCTGACAAAAACATGCTTCACGTGAAATTGCAGTATGTATTGCATTGACCAGTGCTTAGGAGGGCACTAGCTAAAATCCACTTGTCAACGTCTAGGCATCTTAGGTTTTTAGGTATAGTTTAATAAAAAACTACACCCTGAAAATACCAACTAATGATCTAAATCAGTAGATTTAGTGTCAAGTGCAGAGTGAGTGGACTTTTTTCCTAAACAAATGTCCTATCTTAGGAGTCTTGGCAAGGCAGATATGTCAAGATAGATTTTTTAGCATATTTCTTCACATCCCAGACTGAAGAATAAGACAGAATGATTATCCTGCGTCACACCCAGCATCTTGTTGTTTACAATAAAAAGAGACAAAAAATCCCCACATGTGACTGATCTTATGACTCTGCAATGGTAATTTTCTGGATTAGAATTGGAGATAACTCAGTATTCACAATAAAACTCCTTTCCAATAATTTGTGTTCATCTAAAATCGCAGTCCTGCAGACGTGTCTATTATACACCCATTAGTCTGCATGTGGAGACAGAGGTACAGTTCCTCTTTGCCACAGACATACTTTTTGACCTATAGTAAAATCACTGAAAGTTGTATTGAAAGAGGTTAGTAGAGACACTGAGTTTTTCTAAATGCCAAGGTCAGTTAGTTCCATCAAAATCAAAAGCTTCTGGGCATCTCCTACCCCTCTATTCAAATGCTTTTAACTCTTCTAAGCAGCTTCCCAGAGCGGCTGCCAAGTTTGTGATGCCTCCGACCTCAGTGCTCGGGCTACAATGGGTAGGTTGTCCAACCGAGTTGACTGTTAGACACCAGTTATTTATTGATTTGCACTAAATAATTGGCACAGTTAGTTACCTATGGAGCAGAATATGGCTGTGACGCTACAGCAGCCTAGCACATGGCACTTAAATTAGCTACCCACCGTGCTCATCCCCTTTTGCTGTGATTACCTCCCTGCCACACTCACAACTAATCAAATTAACAGTTACGTCCATCTGTTCTGAACGAAAATCCGTGGCACGGCGTTAGGGTGGGATCAAGCCCAAGACCTGCCTCTTGCTCAGGCCTGGCGCCCGCCTGTGGTGTACCACGCTGACCTCCCCTCAGCCTTCTATTACAGTGACATCCTGTGCGAGAGGCTGGCAAGATTAATTGAGAAATTAATATACAGCAGGGGGCAAGAAAGAGAAAAGAAAATATGTGAAAGTGGGAGTCATACACCTGTTTGTCATAGAGAGATGTGAAATTGGTAGTCATTATGCCCTCCTGCGTCTGGACAAATAGTTGCTAAATTAAACATTCTTTAAAGAGACAAAGAGAGGCAGAAAAGGAGCTTTCTCCTCTGCCCCCAGCCTCTGGCAGCCTGCTCCAAAGAACTATTTTAATTTTTTCTACAAAAACAAATGCAAGAGTATAGGGAACTATATGATAGRACTAGGTGACTGTTACCAATATCTCCACTGATGTACGGTTGTAAACAGAAAAATAAACAACTCACTACTGTAAAAAATTACAGGGCTGTAAATCCACCAGGGGATTGTGGTGATATCATAAACTATAAAAGCAAAGCTCAAGTGGCCTTATACAGTCACCACAATCCAGCAATGGAATTATAGCCCTGTAACTCAAAATTTACCTAGTTCTTACACTTTACAGAGCAAGGAACTGAGCTTTGGATTGACGCCCTGCACAGACTGTCCAGGTTTGCTCTTCTCCTCCTGCTCTTTCTGCCTCTTACTCTTTTCCTTCACAGGCACCACACACAGCTCTCATTGCTCCTAGCGCTTCCCTTACCATGCAGCAACTGCCACCAGAGCTCCTTTGTTACTGGGACTAAACTCCTTGATTTTGTCTCTAAGAAAATCCATGCAAGGTTCAGGGAATTGAGTAGCAAACGAACTGACTTGGCATCTGATAAGGATTTTGAGGAACAGCACAGTATTAAAACTTCCTCCATTAGATGTTTATCTGATGCCCAAGCCAATACATCAAGAATTAAAAAGTGACTCTTCCAGGCCATTGCCAGCCCATGTCAGAAATGTTGGGCACTACTGGTAACTCCTAGCAGGATCAATAAATGTTCTTTACTCATAAATTAGGGTAACACTGTACAACAGTTTTGAAATGTTCTCTTTCAAACGAAAGTGAGGTTGCACACAGCTTTTTCAGTATCTATGGGTCCCAAATCAGCACAGCTATTAAACATGAGTAATCCTGTTTTTTTCCTCTAGATCCTTTCAGCTGAAAATGGCATGTTCCATCCTGTATTCAGGTGATATAGATTTGTCCTCTCAGTGCTTTTTTTTTACTTCTTCATGGGCTTTCCTCATTCAACCACCCTGAGATATCACATAAGAGCCGCAGAACAGCCAGTGCATGGGTTCTAGTACTCACTTGCACCTTACTACTCCCAGTCTTTCCATTAGAAACCTTTTGATCCCATGGTGACATCATAGGGATCAGATCTTCACAAGAATCTGTCCTCTAAATTTCAGATGAACAGGGATGCACAGACAATTTAAAAAAAAAATAAATTGAGAGGGAGGTAAAGTAGTGGAGAAGAGTGACTCTTTTTTCACAAGGCCGTAAAAATTTCAGTGCAGCCAAGCTGTCCAGCTAGCCTAGCATGCTATCTCAAGCAATATCCAGTACCACGTTTCAAAGAAAGCTGCACAAAATCTGCAATAATCAGACAACTGTCTGCATTGTTAATCTTGCCTGTTTTCAGTCTTCCCAAGCCCTACAATCAGCTTGGAAGCTCTTGACCCTCTCCCTGGGAAGTGGCCCTGACAGGAGGCTTGCTCAATGGCTTCCCGGCTCCTGGCAGGTCCTCATTTCTTTCCCAGATGAGATGACAGCAGAGAAGTCTGTCAAGCCTTTTCGTGGCTCCAGCTTATTTGGTCAACAGCAGTGGGAGCTGGCAGGAGCTGGGAAGCCTCTGGAGCTGGCAAGGAGCAGCAGGCTGCTGCTCGGTGGCCCAGTTTGCCAGAGGTGAGCACAGCCCTGACCCTGACGCAGGGAGATGTGGGCCTGAAATGAGGCAGAAGTCCACCCCACCTCTCTCCTTATGCTCATGGCRGTGGGATGGGAACCTTTTGAGCTAGGATTGTGAATTATTATTTCTATGCAAGCAACAAAAATAACTCCCAGTTGTGGACCATGGCCCCAGTGTGTTGGCTGTGCTGCTTCAAGTTCCCTGTCGCTTTTCCACAATGTGAAGAGCTGTTACAGGCCTCGTGGCTAACGCTCAGCTCAAGGTTAAGTGATGGCACAGTCAGCTCCTTCAGTGCTTCCCAGTCAAATGCTACTTCCCATTCCAGGATACTGTCTAACRTCGCTGTCATAAAACAGCAAGGATGAAAAGAACAGATTTTCCTCTCCCTTTTTCCTTTTAAAAAGCTACATTAAGAAGAAAAAGAGAGAGAGAAGCTTTATTTCAAATAAGCTGGACCTGCTTCTCCAGCTTTGTCAGTAAAATGCCTGGAGCCTCCTTCTCCCTCCAAGAAACATAGGTGTTTTTCTTTTAATTTCTTTCCTCTCTTAAATTGCTTACGTTTTTTTCCTGAAGTGAAAATCAGACCCTGCAACCCACAATTCAGCTAATAAATAGTGTAATCTTCACGCTCCCCAGTGTTTATATACAAAGCATAGGGGAACTATTAAATGAGCACAATATTTCTAGAAAAACATCATTCTGAAAAAGGGGAGAGCAAGGAATGAAGGCATCTGTATCTATACTAACACAGGTTCCAAGCTGAAAAAGAGAAGGGAGAACATGGAATAATGAATCTATTAAGAGTCCCTTGGTTAACAGTTAACTTGAATAAAAGCTGGTAATGATTTTTTAAAGTCCTGAAAGAGTTTTTAAGACATAATTTAATGTTGTATTTTTTTTCTGATACACTTTCCATTGCTGCCTGTGGACCCTAGATTTAATCAGATTTCTCATTCGTCTAAGACTTTATGAAGTCTTTCTTGATTTGCAGCCAACCAAAGCACTTTTAATAATGTATGGTAAAAGGGTTTAATTTTTAATAGACAAGAATGGGCTAGAGCTGCTACACACCGTAGTAGATTGGTAAGTACAGTATTATACTCTGCAGAGGAGTTAGTAAAAAAGAAGAATGTATTTATATCCCAAATGTTATTGAAAGCATGTTTATTTTATTACTAACACGAATGTATAATTGAAGAACCTGTCTAATCCGGAATTATTGTTCACACCTTATTTACCAAGAAGATAAAGTCATTTTCAGCTTGTTACCATAATAACTCAAGCCTCTCATTGTTTTCTGTCTCTCATGCTGTTCTACTGCTCCAAAAGCTCAAGGAAAAAATAAAAAAAAAACTATTAAAATGTGAAGTTACACATTCATATCCTGGATTTATCTAATTAAGGCAGAAAATATCTCCTAACACTGGAGACCGATTCATAGGAGTTAACCTTAAAATAAGATTATTTGTACCTTGATATTTGCATGCATTTGTCCTTTGTTTACTACTACCCAGCTAACACGAAAGCTCAGAGCTACATGTAGATGAAAATCTGGTTGAAAACTGAAGGTCTGATTCTGCAAATCAGAGAGGGCTGTTTCACAAAGGTTGTTTTTCCTTACCAAACTATAGTACACAAAGAAGGGGGCTTTCCTAGTAGAGTAAATTCCCCTATTGTTCTGCAAAATCCCAAAAGCTGAGCTAATGCCTCATTAATAAAGATTGAAATTATCACTGTGCCCACAGTAATTGTACAGATGTTGAGGTTTTATACCTGTGGTATTTCAGCAGAGTCATTCTTGATTTAGTATTGGTTTCCTAATGAAATGAGGCAAATCTGTTTCTCTGTGCATAAGTGTATGCCTATCAGTCACCCCTGATAACTTTCAAGTCTAGAAGCCAAGTTCAGTTGAATTTGGCAGGGAGAAGTCTCACTGAAATTGCACTTCATGATAACAGCCATGGCAAGAGAGGATAGACACGCTGCTCACGCAGGGATCCTACAGTAAGGTTAATCCTTACCAGACCTCAGAGAATACACACTGTCATTTACTCTTCAATCACAAAGTCATGGGAAACCAAGCTTCACTGGTTCCGCTGATCACTGAAATATTTACTGTCAGTACAAGAGGGACACTAGGCCTACACACGTATACTATGTCAGGATACTGAGTGCAGTGGAGGTATGACTATCTGCTTTGAGCCATATCTATTCCAGACAAATACACCTTGGATTGTGCACCGGAACTGAAGCACCACACAGCAAAGCCAGCACAACCCACTGCATGCCATAGGAATGGGTGAAAAATGAACAGAATGCTTGCCAATGAAAAAAATTATACATTTTTAAATCTTCTTACTTCAAAATGAGCCATAGAATAGGTCATATAACACATAATGGCAAAATGAATATATTATGAATGATTTATCATTATGGAAATGTGCAGATGCTTATTGGTGGCATGAGTCATATAACACGCAATTTTCACACAATATGTTGTTAATAATGGATAAGGATTTATCAGTATGTTCTTATATAAAGAAAGAGAAATATTAAAACTTGTTCTTTCACTGGAATCAAATAACTTACTGTGCATTGAGTTGCTTATGAAATTGAGCTACTCTTGCCATTACTACTAATTACATTTTAATGTCAAATTTTAAAAGTAGATATACATCAAGTCACTGCAGTAACTCATCACAGATCAGATCCACCTTACTGTTGTACCACTAAGCCAAAATAAATGCTCTTTCCTGTGCCTGCCTACACTAAATTAAGAGAAAAAAAAGAAGCAAGTGCTACCTTGTCCTAGTTTGTAGCACACACCTGCAGGAAAACTCTTAAAATTGGCCCTGCCTGTGAGGCTTTTTTCACATGCAGATGGAAGGACTCACTCCTATTTACCTGGGGAATTTTCAAAGCAGAAGTTCAGTTATGGTCAAGCCCTATGAATAACTTGGCTGACAAATGATGTAAGATAGCAAGACAAAACAAGTGTGGGACAAGAGGCTAGGAACTCAAAAGTTGTTTTCAACAATACTCAGAGCCCCTTCCCCTCCATATGCCTTAATCAGACCCTTTGTGGATCAAGATGGAGCAATTCAAGAATAGACAGCCCTCTTCCCCAACACTGTTTGTTGCCACCAACCAAGTRTGTCCTTCCTCCACAAATAAATAATTTTAATAGATCGTGCCAGGATGCCTCAGCTGCCTCAGTTTGAAGTCAGCTGGGCCAGCTTATGCTGCTACTGAAGATGGTCTAAACACAGCAGAATTTGCAGTCACATTGATGAAGAGTGCTCACATTATCCATTCTGGTACTCGAGCACTAGGGTCTGACAAGTCCTTCCTCAGGAAAGTTAATCATCATAACTGCTTGACTTGAAATTTCCAAAGAGTTCTTGCTGTAGAGCCATCAAAGGCAAATTAATCCATAAGAAAGTACAGGGACGTACAACTCTCTGACTGCCTGGCATGCAAAACACCTGAAAACTTCACTTTATGTTGATTAGAAAATCAACATACATAGGAGACAAACTGAATGTCAAGAAAGCCTGATGCGGCTTTGACAACAGCAACACGTTTTCCTGTTCTGTCTAGGGAAAACAGAATTTGTATTTGTGCCAAACAATGTGGGAGAGTTTTTGTATCTTGCCAGTTCCATTTAATTTAGAAAGCAAATATCTTCACACAGTTAGTTGAAAGACCATTGATCAAGAGAGATTCATAAGCCAGCAGCTAGGTAAAAGTAAAGCCCAATGGTAAATGACCACACGTTAGATGATAGATACTAGCGCGTGAATTGCATTCATTATTGTCTTTATTGTTACCATAAAGGAAAGGAACTCGGAAAATCCATCTGTTCCCACAGATGGAAGCCCCCTGACATGAGGCTCCAGAGAGTCAGGAACCCGCGCTCAGCCCTCAGTGAAAAGAGACAACTGCTGCCCTTGACCTGCCAATCACTAAGAGGACATGGGCTCCTTTTAGAGGTCTTCTCCATTGACATCCTCCTTTTATTCCGTCTGTTTTCCAAAGAATTTGGCCC
The DNA here is from genome assembly GCA_030449065.1 of Oceanodroma leucorhoa. NCBI lineage: Eukaryota > Metazoa > Chordata > Aves > Procellariiformes > Oceanodroma > Oceanodroma leucorhoa. Next base: position 4,571,032 of record JASVER010000033.1, on the reverse strand, counting down.
AGATTTGCAAATACCAAAATTTTGGTATCCCCAAAACTCCATTTCCCTGCCAAGAATATTTATTATTAAAAAAAAAGAGAAGTCACCTACTCTGATATGAGGGCTAATACCAAGGCCCTCTCTGAGGACAGATGATGCTTTCTTACTTCCTACATACATTTGTTTATGCACATACAACCACTCTTCATGAATCATTACTAGTCCAGTGTCTTTTCCCTCCCCATCTACCACATCCCACTGTAAAACAACATCTTGTTGAACAGTCTCAGAGAATGCAAAGGGGGAGCATTGTCCCTTGAGACTATGCAGAACTGTGCTTATTCCCAACATACTTCACTTTTTCCAGCAGTTTTCTGAAGGAAGCACCAGATCTTTGAACCCAACCTTTTCTGCTGTTAGCCAGGGCCAAAAGGATTACACACAGCAAAGAAACAAAGGGCAAATGAATGTAAATAGTGTCTACAACAACAAGGGAAAGTGGCACACAAAAGCCAGTGACTGATTGAAGTGCATTCTTTTCTCACAGGGACTCCTAATTAGCTTACTAATACCATTTTCATCTATTTGAACAATTTAATGGTCTCCTGTCACATAAAAAATGGGCAGAATCTTTCACACCCTCTCCACCTGGGGAAGTTCACCTGAGAGAAACTGTTCCCTTTTCACTTCCAGCTCTGTCAATGGCATTTCCCTCTCCCCTGGGCAGGGAGGCTTTTCCCCCCCCACACTGTGCCAGGCAGGTTCACCTCAGATACCAGCAGCAAGCCACTCGGGTAGACACGCCTCCCCCCCACACCCCCCAGCTCTCCCCACGTAGCTGTGCTTCCAGATGTTACTTGTACATCTGGCTCCCAGGTCAGCACTCTCATCTGGTTGACCCCTCAGTCTCAGCCCCATCCCCTTAGCTCAGCTGGCATGGAAAACCAATATTCTGGTGTCCAAAAGTCTAGTGGCCCTTATCTTGGGCATGGGATTATTCCTGATCCCTGAACTCACCCCTCAGAGTTCAGGGAGCTCATGGAAGAAAATCCAGCACCCCTCTGATGCAGGTACACCATTTATCTGGAATGAATATGGGGAATGATGGCAGGTGGGTGGGCACTGAAGCCAGGCTAAAAGAGCAGTACTTCACAGGAATTACCAGGCAAGATCATACACACTGCCTATCTAGTCCACTGTTTGCCAGGGAGTTCACTAGAAAGTATGAGAGGCTGGTAGTGGGCATTGTGCAACATCTCCCCAAGCCCTCTCATGTCATCCTCTCCTGAAGAAGGCTTCAAATTCCCTCTAAAACTGCTTACTCGTGTCACCTTTAAGAAGACACCCCCAACACACTGTCCTCCTACCCTAGATGATCCCCAGTAATTAGAGGAGTTGGGGGAGACAGGGACCGTGTATCTATGGGGAATGGGAACAAGATGGTCCAAGCTTGGAGAACAGGGGCTTGCTGCTCCTCCTGCTATTGGATAAGGATTAAATTGTAGGAAAGGGAAAGGCGAAGTTGTTATTTCTCCTAAGGAGAAAGAATTTATTTTTCTTCTTTTTTCACTTCAAGTGGCTTTAGTAAACAATTTAGGTGATAGGTTTAGTGTTTCCTGTTATCTTGGTCAAGTTAGAGGTGCAGTCATGTCAGAGCAGTTTCCAACAAATGACCTATGGTTCTCATGAGTCCAAAAGGAGGTTTGAGTATCTTGTTAGCTCTAATACAAAGCCATGTAAGGCCTCCGGGATCTCAGTTTCAGAGACTCTAAGGCAGAAATGACTCCATGCATGCCACACAACTTTAAACTCATAAAACCAGCTGACTTAATTCTAAAGTGAGGTTACTTGCAAATCCTCCAGTTCCACAGCTCAGAAAACACAGTAATATACTGTCAACAGATAAGCAGCCCATACTATCCATGCTGCCCACAGCATAAAACATGTTCTCTTTGGACAACTTTGCCAGTGCTGTGATGGAACGGACATTTTACAACTCCGGTGCTGAACTGCAAAATAACTTGTCTAGAGTCCAGTTTTCCAGTATGAGTATTTACCATGTGCAATCACATTTCTCCTTATGCAGCTGATTTTAAGTATTAACACATAAGATTTAGGAAATCATTTCAAGAGTTTAAGAATAACAAATGGAAGAACAACACTATGTTTTTTTATGGCAGTCTGGCTCACCAACCTATCTAGCAACCAAATCAATGTGTACTTTAAGGGCACATTTAKTGTGCAGCCTGTATCCCCTTCTGGGACAGAACACACACGGGCAGTCCAGTGCTTTCACCATGTGCAGCAAAGTGGCAGATGCCTTTTTAAAAACCGCTGTTAGAAATTTGGCCTTAAGAATATGGATCTAACATAATCTTTGAAATTTCTAAAAACTTAACTGATGGGCAGGGTTTTAAAAGCATGGTCTTAATTCAGTCTGAACACAAATTAACATGTTCAATTTAGAGCATAGACACTATGTACGTCAACAGATCTCATTGATGCATAACATCTCTTATGACCTGATCAACCACTTCAATAGACAGCACTTGATTTCAATGGGCCACATGTCCCCAGTTGTACATAACTATAAACAAGCATTATATGGTCCAAAAGGACCATTTAAGCAGAAGAATCCTTCTGAGGACACTGATACAAAAGAAAGAAACAAGGTGTTTCTGTCTACTAGTGATGGAACATTGTGGCTCTTGTAAGTCCCTACTGTTATGGCTCTCAAATCTATCTAATTAAGACATATTTCACCAGAAGAAAATATTTGTAAAGTCAGCGTGTCCCTAACAAGAAGCTATGTTGGTTAAAAAGGTCCACAAAAGAAATTCCCRACATTCTTCAAATATATTCAAATTACTTCCCTAATTAGTATTAAGAATTGAAGCTTTTGAGACTGATGTCATAGGGAACAAATCTTTTTGTTTTCTGATCATATAAAATGATGGCAGTTTTCTCTTCTGTACAGATTCTGAGCTCTCTAAGTAAGTTTAATCTGAGAAAAATGAAAGTCATTTCAACCAAGGAGTTTATTCTATTTGCTTTAGCTACAGTGGTCTTTCTATCATCAAATAGTATGTGCCTAGATGAACCGATGGAGTCCAGTCTGCAGAGCAAAGACAATGATGATAAATATTACGAGGTAAGATCTGTATTACTATGACACTATTTGGGGGAACTGTGGGTCAGATCCTGAGCACTTTGAATTTTTTGGCAAAGGCACTCCTAACCTCATTGCATGGTATTCAGCATTACAGCACTAGCAGAATGAAAAAGGCTTGTTGAAAGAATTTTCAGGAAAACCATTTGCTTGGACACACATACTGTGTAAACCAATTCACGTTTGAATTTTCTTGCAATACAGCCTTGCAATCAGGTTGAGACTTTTTCTGAAATGTTTCTTACTTATACAGTGGGGCCTCAATTAACATTCCTGTCAGGCATTTTATGCACATAATATAACAGATGATACATTATTAATCCAAAATTAATAAAGGCATGCTTGTAATACTCAAAGAATAATGATAAACAGAGAACATTATAAATCTAATATAGTTAATGGTCTTAAAATTCTACTCTGGAAATTGACTATAAAAATATCTTTGCAGGGTTGCACATTTATTATGTCTCAATAGATGCCAAATCAAATTTGCACAGTTCATCTGTATTATTTTTCTTGTCTGCCCTGCAAATACTCCCTAGGAAATGAGAGACAACCTCTTTTTTCGATTCATCATCATTGGTGTAATAAAGGTCCTTCAAACCAAAATACAACTTTAATTATGCTAGTGAAATCCTCTGGTCTTCAGCTCATTGTCTTTTATATACTTCAGAAAGGGTGTGCAAGTGCAATCAGAGGGATAGTTTATTTAATATTTTAATCATGGAGTATGAACTAGAATGGTTCATTCCCCTTCTCTCCCATTAGCTGGAGAAGCTCCTTGGAAAGTCACCAAATGGGGATAAGGAACTGAAATTAGGATTAGCAGCATTTGTGTCTTTAACTGAAATGAAAAACCATATTTGTATATATTTGCTGTTAAGGCTTGGAAACTTACTTTTGTCGCAAAAGTAAATAATTTTCAATATGCCCAGGGAAGGGACACTGCTATATAGGAAAGGGTCATGTTGATACAGCTATTTTTCAGGCAACAGCTGCCCTTTACATGAAGAGATAGGTAATATACTAGGCTAACTTCCTAACTATATGCTAGGATAGACACAGAAAGTAGATTTTATGCTGGTTGCACAAAAATTAGGAGCCCAGGAGGTCCTAATGTATCTTGTGTACTAGTGGAGGCATGATGTGGACTTGACCCAAACACTTTCCATTCATTTCCCTGGCTATTAGCCCAGCAGGATATTGGGTCAAACGCATCCACCCAGTGCTTAGAAAGAAATGAGCTACACCTTCAAGTACCTTGGCCCATCCTCCTGTTCATCCAGACCAGATGAGTAAGAGGCTGGGTCTGTGTTAAGTCACTAAATATAGTCTGCGTCTTCCCCTCCAGACAGCTTCAGTTGGTGATATTAGCAAATATGGGCCTGACAATGACTCCGCACTTAACTGATGGCACAGGTACCGATACCTATGCCCAGAAATATTTCCGACTGACACCATTTGAACAGTTGTGCATATTGATATGGAGATGTGCTCTTGTGGTCAATGTACTGAAAAGGTAAGCAGGGCACTGTCTGCATATGAAGTAATCCATATGAAGTAGCTCACACTACAATGGAGTTTAGCAAGTACAGTTAAAAAGCATTAGATATCCAAGAAAAAAGTGTTACCCAGCAGCTTTCTAAGGAGATATGAAAATGAATGTTTTGTGTGATTGGTAGCTGGAGTAATGCCCTATAAAATGATACCATCCTTTTAAAAATTATTTTTCTTTAGATTAAAGACAATATCTTGGAAGAAAAGCAGAGGAGTCTCAATTCTGAAGAAATGAAAGACTGGGGATCAAAAAATATCATTAAAATGAACCCTCCTACAGCAAACAAGATGTCAAATTCAGTTGCTAATTTACCTCTTAGGTTTGGAAGAAATTATCCAGAAGAAAGAAACATTAAACCAATTGCTAATTTGCCTCTGAGATTTGGGAGAGCTTTTGGAGAGAACATACCTAGGTGTGCTCCAAAGGTATTACACAGGTTTGGGAGATCTCCACTTGTTAAAAGTTCCAGTCAATCACTTCTAAATTTGCCACAGAGATTTGGGAAGTCACTGTCCGTCAGTCTGTCTCAAGATGTTCGGGAATCTGAACCAGGTAACACTACGCAAGCATTCAAGCCATATATTAAAATGCATATTAAATCAGGTTAGTGATGATCAAATACAGCCAGGCTTCCTCAAGGGATATTTCCTAAGCATCTCAATATGAGTCCAATTTGCCAAAGGAAAGATTTGCAGTTCATCAAATCAAAAGGTCTCATCACAAGAACTAGTAGGGAATCTCTGCATGAAATCTTTTCTAATGAGAAGATGCCAAATAGCCAAAGTCAAAAATGTTCATATGACAAGATTAGATTTGACATCACTTTTTTAGATCAGGTTTCATTTTGAGAAGTTTAAAGCTTTGGTGAAAAAGGTTCAGAATCATTAAAATACCCCATTTCAGCACTATAAAATAACCAAATAAAACTACCTACTGATTACTCTTCCATTTTCTAAATTTAATGCAAATTAGAGTTAAAAAGCTGAACTGCAGCATTTTGAAAATGCTGGGTTTTTTCTCATCTGAACCTTTTTTTTTTTTCAGATTGTCTTACTGAGACAGTGTTTGAGATTTTGATTTTTCAAATTAAGATGAAAAATTTTCTTTGACATCTCAGAATTTTTTCCAGGATAGGAAAAATATTTCCTGCCCATTACTAAGAACAATTTAAACCAGCTCTTCAATAACAATCCTTCTTATTATATCTGCTCCTTTATCTGAACTGTCCATTTGTTTTGGAACCAAGTTTCAGTTGGCTACCCCTGACTTGCATCTGAGACATGCGTAAAGTAGAAGTTCAGGCCACAAAAGATAACTGATATATCAGAAACCAAGATTCTTTCTTATTTAATTTCTTTCCTTTCAATCCTTTCTCACTGTCTCACCTGATTATAACAGATTATGTTTTATTTGTCTGATATTTTTAGGGATATGAATTCTAACGGTTATATTAATGCTGGAATGAAATAATGAAGACAGAAACTGAACGACTTGGAAAACCTGCAATGTGTTTTCAAAACTAAAGGTCATGAAAAGGAAACATATGAGAACTAAAATGCAAACCTATCTCTATGTTATGAATAATGTATTTATTCTGTACAAACTGTTGATGTATAAGGCAATCATAATTGCAGTGATTGTTGTAGTAGTTTTCTTCAGTGTCAGTGCAGTATAAAGTCTATTTACTTCTGTGCGACTTACATCCTGTTGGTTGTAAAACCTAATTTCAGAACAATGGCTGTATAATCGAAAGCATTTTAAGCAAAATTAAAAGAAGCATAGTATGAATAAAGAAGCATGGTACAAATAAAAAGAAGCCTACGATGTGAATAACAAACAGAAGCAGGATCAAAACCACCGGTACCCTTTGTGTCATATGCAGCTAAAGAAAATGCAAAATGTAGAGAAAGCACTTTTCCTGTTGTTTATGAGACATGTTAGATATAAATCTGAAAGGTGACTTGTCAAGAATTTGCCACAAATAAAACCTAGCTTCTTGGACACCCACAGAGGAATAACATCTAACGAAAGTCATATCGTAGTGCAATTATCTTGGGTTTTATATCTGAGATAATGCCCTCCCTAATATCCTACAAGATCTGCCCTGGGGTGTCCTAATTCCTCTGTTAATGTGAATGACATTAGAACTACCAGATACACATGTGGAAGGAACTACTCCATTATAAGTCCATACTTCCATTTCATATTTCTTATGAAAACCATTTCCTTCTAAGTGTAATATTTTGTGCTTAGGCTTCCTCCAAAACTGAGTTTTCAGTAAGCTTTGAAGAGAAGCTGAATTCACACCTGTTACAGGGAAGCCAAATCTGGTGGACTACAGGATCTAAGGGATTCTTTCCTCTGGCCCTTAGATGCTGCATTACCTTAACACCAGGTCTTGCCAATGGTGGGGCCAGGCATCCCCAAACAAACACACCACACGTACATACGCACACTACACAGCCACAGCTGACTACCAACAGACAAGAGAGCAGCACCTTAACAGTCCCCACATACACACCAAGACTCACATAAACATACAAATCAGCTGATCTTCTTCTCGGTCACAGGCTAATCAGACTGAAAGCTTGATAGCAGATCTCCCACCCAAACACACGCAAACAGGTCCCTCCAGCAGCTATTCCAGACCGGTGGTCTCTCCAGCAGCTGGTTCTCAGACCCTTGGTCCCTCTGCTGTCCCGACCTATGGTCTCTCTGGTAGCTGGCTCCCAAACCTCTTCTCCTGCTCACCAGTTAGTCCAGCTTTAAATTCATATTCGAATCACACACACAGATGGGTCCCTTCATCAGCAGCTGCTAGATGCTCAGTCTGTTCAATAGGGTATCCAGACAATCAGCCTCTCCAGTTGCTAGCCCTCAGACCTGCAGGTTCCTTCGACCCTCAGTCTCGATCTCCAGTTGCTGGCACTCGGACCACTCACTCTACTCACCAGCTAGCCTGGCTTGAAACTTGCTAGCAGATCATACACATACACATGCACACAGAATAGAGAGCACACTCACATAAGAAAACATTCAATTATTAACAAGAAGATAGGACACACTGTGATGATCAGGCACAGGGCATAGCCTGACAAAAAATACTGACAGCAGCTTGACTGCATGCAGCCGACCTCTTTTATCCCCCCTCTTCTCCATTTTCCCATGCTTGTTCTTCCCCCATYTATCTTGATCCCTCCCTTTGACTGTCTTTGGCTCTTCCCTAAACATCCCAAAATAAGTTTAGCACTTTCCCACATCCCTTAAAACATCCCATAATAAGTTTTATGTGATCCTACAAGCCCTCTCAAATATCCCATTGCGAGTTTGCTCTTTCCCATGAGATCCATGATAACTAGTTACAGAGTTTTGGCCGAACCTCCTCAAGGCATTGAGTTGTTCCTTTAAGGTCCCATCAATCAGTGATCTAACAGTTCTGCTCTTTGTTACTGTCTTGTTATCTCCTCTTCCTCGGGGTCTGGGTATCTGAGAGTTTAATTTATTACTTCTCCTGTCTCTTGTCTTAGTCTTTTATGCTGAGTAACCAGTAATCAGATATCCTTACATTCCACATATTTAGAGGAACCTGGAAAAAACCCTGATCAAATTGATCCTTTTTATCAGATAAATTCATAGTTGAGACAGAGCCTGAGTTGCTGTTCATCTATAAAGTTAACGTGGCTACTTAAAACACAACACTATTCAACCTGTGGCTGGTGAATTTAATTCAATCCAAAGTAGTGAGACCACAGTCCTGAGAATATCTAGTCTCCCTACTCACTCAGACTTGAAATATCAAAGAGATAGGGACATCTAAAGAGATTATAAACAAAGAGATTGTACCTTTTGAGAGTAAGAGTCCCAAACCAATCTTTGAGCTTCTCTCTGAGTCTCAGAAAACACTTTACCTAACAAGTGCTGGTGAAACACCAGTTTTGCAGCATAACACTTGGGTACTGCAGCAAAGTCCATGCTGAACGACACTGGTCAACAAATTATCTATGTGGGAGAAAGTCCAGGACCCAGACTATGAAGTAGAAGTCCTGCCATTGCCTGCCACCAGAACAGGATGTTATTTTGTAGTCAGGAAAACTGTGGAATTTTTTAGTGACTTACAGTCAAATGAASAGCAGAAGGAAATGTCCTGAACTTTGAGTTGTGTTCTGGTCCTGCAAACCTCACTGCACATCATGCGAACCAGAGCAAACAAGATTTGTGAGAATCCCTGAGCAGCAATAGGAGCTGCTTTTTTTAAAGCACATATCACCTAGCAACAGGGAAAGGGTACACATCAATTGGCATTAATGATGGCTGCTATGGGAGGAAAGCAGAAGCTCAAACATTGGCCCAGCAGCAAGTACAATTAGATTGCCCTATTATTGCAAGCTCCACAGCACAGATACAGGAGATGGCTGTTGATTTGTTTTCCCTCAGCAGAGGAAGAGCTAGGTGAAAAGTACATAAAGGAGGAATTATGCTATGCTGTGCAAAATTTCTGTTCAGTTTGAGAGCATGTGAGCCAAGAAAACAATCACTGGATAGTGCAACGGGAAGAGAAGGGGCACAACAGGCAACATATGTTGCTATAGCTATTACTCACCAGATTATTTATTATCCATACACAGATATCATTCATGAATTGGGAAAAAGCAAGGAAAGGACTCAAGTAAATCAAGTGACAGACTATCGAGGCTTACCGGCATGAATTCTAGTAGGGTTCAGGAGCTCCCAGCCTTTCCTGCCATACACATAATATTTATGTCTGTTATTAAAGCCTCCATGTAAAAACAACATCAGGCTTATTTTAGATTCTCACTTAAGCTTATAGAGAGGACAGGTAACAATCTACTGATTAATTTATAAGTCTGAGGGCTCATCATGTTGCTGATTTCAGTATATCATTTGGACAGATTTAGTGCAATGTAGAGAGACACTGTTGTTGTACCTTCAGAAGGAGCCAAAGACTTGGGCATCTGGCATTTGAAATCTTTCAGTCTTAGATTCACTTCAACTGCTTTTGCAACTGCCTTTTGCATTTTCTTCAAAAGATGACAACTGGGCTAGCCTTGGTCATCACAGACCACTAGAAATTTCCCAACACTAATAAAGACATTTTAAAAACTGCCCTCTCTTGAAGAGTACCCATTAGCAGGAATTGGAAATGTTTTCATTAGTGGCACCCACTAAAATACATCTAGCACAGATGCATGGACACTCATAGATATCCAATTTGCACGTGTGCTGCTCTCCTGATGACATAAGGTGTAGAAGGGCCTCATCTATTGCCACTCAGGTCTTTTGTAATACAGAATATGGATGAGAAAAATCTGTGCTATTAGGAAGGGAAAAAGAGGCTTAAGGTATCCTTATGTGTGTTTTATCTCAAAGAACGATGGACAGTGTAAAATACTTTTTTTCTTCTTTTCATACCTATACATATGGATCCTATGTAGTGATTAGCCAGACGTTTGGTCCTACGGCCTTGCCTGGAACCATATCTAATTAAAATTTTGGTGAAAACCAGCAAAAAAATGGGTTTCTCTTACAGATGTCGTCCCAATTATCCACTTAGAGCCCTAGAGTTAAGTGGTGGAAGAAATATTCTAGATAGGCTTTCAGAAAACACAGATGTATTCATAGGCTACCATTGTACTTGTATTATACGAAAAGTACATGGTTTCAATAGTTTTCTAAAACCAGAAGGTATTAAATGCTATCCAAGTTAATTCCATCCCTTTATGACCAGCCTGTAACCTGCTGGTAGTGCATAAAGTAAAAGGAAAACCAGAAGGTTGTTTCTATTATTTGCAAGTCTTAAAAAAAAGGAGTCAGGTGATTAAGACAGATGTAGGTCAGAAAAACCTCACACAGGAAAATTCATTTTGCTACATCCCAGATTTTCAGAGGCACCCAAGTACTGCTTTGTCTCACACAGCAGCACCTCAGCAGATAGTTATTTCTTTTAAGGCCCTGCTTTCAACAGGAGGTTGGAACAGATGATCTCCAGAGGACCCTTCCAACCCAGACTTTTTTGTGATTCTACAATTCTTCAAGCTTAGGAGATGCAAAGCTAAGACAAAACTGTTACTTCACAAAGAAATCTTTATTTGTATTTCCTTATATACCTTTATAACTTTGACCCCAAGTCCCTCACCAAGTGTAAGTCACTTGCCACAGCAGCAGGTTTCCTAGTCAATAGCAGTAATGGTGCAGGGAGATAGGAGCCTTTAACTGCTCTCATCTTCTGGAACTTGTTGACCACTTAGCTCTTCCCCTGTATTTTGTCATATTTAGGACATATGTTCTGGTTTTGAAGCTTTTGCACTTAATATATTTATCTCATCTCTAATGCTCATAACAATTGACTTCTACCACACCTATCAATTACCATGTTCATTGTCCTTAGTATGACATCCAGCTACTTTGTCTCTTGCAACACATTGAAAATTATAGGCACAAGCCAGAAAACAAATAGACGTCAGTTTATGGTTCAGCAAACAGAGTTGAAAGCAAAGCATGTATCAGAAACTTCCCTCTTTCACTTCTCTCAGAATTCCTGGAGTTCAGATAGACCCAGAGCACTGATGTTACATATATAGCTAGAGGCAGCCAATAACCAAATAAGGAATATTTTCAATCCTTTCAGTTACAGCTTCACATTCTACCTATTGCAAAACATTTATTCTCCTTTCTCCTCACATATATTTGATACCTCAGCCATAATGAAAGAAACGGTTAAATGTTAGAAACAGGAGCTAAACTTCGCACGCTGCATACCGTAGCACAAATGCACAGACGTGCACAATGCAATACATATATTGTAGGGCACATTAAGTCATTGTATCTGTCTTTGCATTTGTGCATATATTGGTAACAAGTGATAGATGAGCAGTGGTTCAAAACCAGAGGCAACTATTAGGCATATCCTAATTCAAAACTCTGCTTGGGTTTTGATCCTTAGCTCCTAAAGTCACCCTGCCTCACATCAAAGAAAACATATGAAATTACTTTGCATCACTGAGATTCAAAGTATACAGTAGGTCATCCTGTATCTCTGAGGAGCTTTATACTAAATTTTTCAGTTGAAAACAAATAGATTTACAATTTGTGGAGATGTTGAACAGAGCCAGTGAGGTCTGATGAGCTCCATGTGCTGTTCATTCCCAGCAGGGCTTAGCTGGTCCATTTGCATGAATTAGTGAAGCAGAACAGAGAGGAACTTTTTGAAATCAGCTGCTTCTGTTAGCTGCTCCACTCTGTGGGTACATAAAATACATCTGCATCTTGGGGTAATAAAAGTGTTTAGAATTAACTATATTATATGATCAATATGGAGAATTTTATTTATAAAAGAATGGAGACAAACTTTCTTTGCATCCTGCTGCTGAAGAGAGAGGCTCAAGGAAAAAATAAAAGCATATGTTGGGTGCTGAGCTTGTCTTTGAGTGTAGTTACCTTTTTGACTGAGTACCTACTTGCCCTTAGAGATCATCATCAATTCTGAGAGCTGCAGTTTGCCTCTCCCTCAAGAGGCATTTCAGATGAAATGGTACAGCCTAATTCAGCATCTGATTTCTTTTGGCAGCTATGAAAGAAAAGTCAGAAGTTTAATTTAGATGCCTGTGAAAAAACTAAATACCAGTGAAGGTACACCAGGGTACCTATACTATAGTTATACTGGGATCACATATGGCTTATGAAGTCTTGAAATAAGGAAGTTGAACACAGGTGATTCTGAATTGCTCTTGAACTAGAAGTGTCAATTTTGTGTGGAAAGAGCAGGGGAGGGGAAGAGAGCAAACGGTCGTCAGAAGGTACTTCCCGTGCCGGCTCGGCTCAGCATACYACCATACGCTTCTCGAAGTTCCATATTTCAAGACATTTCCTAACAAACAAATGTATTCTTGCACGTATTTATACTGCAGATGAATTTATGAATCCCCAGGGGTGGCCTGGAGCATTGCAGAGCCCACCCCCATCTCAAATTTATAACTAGTGATAAATTCTTTCTGGGTCTTATTTCCCTCTCGTGCTAAGTGCAGATGGTGCACAGTTTGGCACTGGCACAACAGCAGCGCAGGCTGTGCCTGTGCAGTGGTGATCTTCCTAGTTACCCCAGAAATCACAGAGATGAGGATATGGTAGCTTGGGCTGACTGTGAAAAGGGGCACATAGGAGGAAGTTTGAAGGTAATGTATAAAGTAATGGCTTTCCCACACACCCCCGTTTTCCAACACATAACAGCAAAATAGTCTCATCTCATTAGTATTATCTTGACAGTGAATAATCTATTCTTGTTTTGTATAATACTGTTCTCTTAAATCACTGTTGCATTATATGCTTTCACACGTCTGCTACAAAATTTCTTGTTCAGATCCTCACCAGCTAACAAACACTAGAGACGCCACTGTGCATGTGTGCATACCTATTCTGTCTCTGTATACTTGATTGTCAGAAAAGATTGTAAGCAGCAGCAGCTCACTTTGGCCCTAACTGAAACTATACGACCCTCTGTAAGCCTGTATTTGATAGCATTATTCATACAAGGGATACATGGTAACCTTTAAACTGTATAGGATCTCTGTAAAATATAAATTGGCATTGTGGTCTGATCCTGCCCTCAGTCTGGAATAAATCTCAAGTAACTCCACTGGAATCAATGTATTTATTGATTGGTTGACACGACATCGAAGCTGAGTGCAATTTAACTTATAAATAAATTAAAGAATCACTGAAGGCGTGAAGAAGCTGCCGCGTGCAATTTTGCAACATTTTTCATGTGAACAGGCCAAAAGTGAGGCACAGGCCCTTGAACTGTTACCTTAGTGGCTAGAAAAGAAATGATCCTTACCTGTTTCTTCTAACATGCAAGTCACATCTTCATATTCTGGGTTATGAGATAAAACTAAGAAAATTGTATGTAATTAATTTGACAATCTAAATAGTCAACTGCTGTACTCAAACGAAGGATATACATAAGTACATTATATACAGAAAACCTGGCTCGGAGATACAAAATTTTACGTTTGTTCTCTAAAGTAAAAGCAAGACATTTGGGATTATCGAAATGCAATGCAAGTCTTTGAAATTCCCGTCGTTGCAAGACTGCAAAACTGGCCTGTGGCCACGAGAGGGCAGAAAGAACATTCCTTATAAAGCTTCATTTTGGGGAGAATCATGTATTCCCCATACAGAACCTGGGCTGCAAATTGCCATAAGAGGCTGCTGGAAGAGTTAGGAAAATGCAGACTACACAGTTAGCTTTACAAAAGCTATCACATGAACTTTCAACGTTAACAAAGTCTAGTCATATTCAACTTTCCATTTTTAAGTAACCATTCCTAGAACAACTAAATTAAAAAAATAAATAATCACAATGGCATTTGACGTAAAGCCTTAAAAGAGCATTTATTGAAGTGTGTATTAAGCTGTGTATCAATGCGTTCTAACTTTTGCCCTTTAGCACCAGCTTAAGGATAAGAATATGTATCATTTCTCACTTCAGTAAACAGCTTGCTTTGGCTCTTTTTGGATCCAAATGCACGCGTAGTTCTCACAACATCATGTGCTGGCTATCAAAATCAGTGAGAAGTCCGGAGAATGACATCTCAGTCCTCTTCACTGAAATGCTCACATCCCTCTATTTTCTCCACCACAGTTAGGGGAAAAATATGAATTAGAGAAATTACTTTTCTCCCTATTTAGCTGAGCTGGCCTCACCTTTTCTCAGCCCACCGTCATGTTGGTAACAGAAACACAGCTTTAATCAATTAGAAATTAGCTTTCTATTTTCTGTTTCCACTGGCTACATCACATTGCACCACGTGAAGCAAATTCAGTTTCAGCATGGAGGGGGTACTGGTTTAATAACTGCCTCTGCAAATCTTCATCTTTTCTGCATTAGTCAACACGAAGGTTAAAAGAGCTCTGACCTGAGATCATACATCTACCAGAGCCAAACACAAATGACTATTTTATCTGTCTGTCAGAGCCATCAAGTGACTTTATTCCCTGGAAGGCAAATATTTTGCTCAAGAAGGCAGAGTATGCTTCCAATTCAAGAGGTGCCTTGTTGCAAGGCTCCTTCTTCTCTTTGCCCCAGAAAAAGGGATGGTTTTCTTTATCCCACTTTCCATGTAACTGCTACAGCATGGGGACACCTTCGGCAGCCCTTGATTGTGGGATTGTAGGAGCAAGCTGGGTACTGGGGTAGGAGAGGACAACTGTGGGCAAGCTCTCAAGAAAAGCCACAGGGAGGTAGAAATGGAAGGACTACATGGGGAACTCACTGCAGAACATCTTTAATATGCTTGAGCAGATAGCTTAGTAACGTTGTCAGGCTTGTAACTGTCCTTTTTAGGATTGGGTTGAGGTCACCTTTTCTTAGGTCTCCTGAATAGCCTGGGAAGAATCCTTAAATGATCATGCTTCTTAAYGCCACCTCATTTCTTCTTTTGCCTTCTGACTTCCACAGCATTTTAGAAGTAGAACTGGTTGTCAAAAGCTTATTCTCTATATTCTTCACGACACAAGATGGGAGCAAAAGCACAAGAGTGTTTGAAAAGCCTTTAAAACACACATACACAAGTCTATGGGCCCTGATGGCATGAGTGCTGAGGGACCTGGCTGATAACATCTCGAGGCCTCTCTAAACCCTGAACAATCATGGCAACCGGGAGAGGTGTCTGAGGACTGGAAGAAAGCAAATGCCATTTGTATCTTCATAAAGGGCAGGAAGGAGGTACAGGCTGGTCAGCCTCATCTCCATCCCCAGGAAGGTGATGGAACAACTCATTCTGGAAACCACTTCCAGGCACATGAAGGACAAGAAGGTGACTGGGAGTAGTCAGCATGGATTCACCGAGGGGAAGTCATGCTTTACGAACCTGATGATGTTCTACAATGAAATGACTGACAAGAAGGTAGACAAGGGGATAGCAACGGATATTGTCTACCTTGACTTCAGTAAGGCTTTTGACACTGTTCCCCATAAAATCCTTACAGAGAAACTGATGAATTATGGTCCGGATGAGGAGACTGAAAACTGGCTGAAAGGCTGGGCCCAGAGGGTGATGATCAGTGCTACAAAGTCTAGGTGGAGGCCAGTAATGTGCAATGTACCCCAGGGGTCAATACTGGGGCCAGTCCTGTTCAATGTCTTCATTAATGATCTGGATGATGGGGCAAAGTGTATCCTCAATAAGTTTGCTGATGACACAAAATCGGGAGGAGTGGCTGATACACCAGAGGATCACGATGCCATCCAAAGGGACCTCAACAGACTGGAGAAATGGATTGACAGGAACCTCATGCAGTTCAACGAAGGTAAGTGCAAAGTCTTGCATGTGGGGAGGAACAACCCCAGCACCAGTAGGTGCTGTGGGCTGACYGGCTGGAAAGCAGCTTTGCAGAAAAGGACTTGGGTCCTGGTGGACACAAAGTTGGATGTGAGCCAACAACATGCCCTCACCGCAAAGAAGGCCAATGGTATCTTGGACTGCATGAGGAGGAGTATTGCCAGCAGGTTGAGGGAAGTGATCCTTCCCCTCTGCTCAGTACTGGTGAGGCCACATCTGGAGCACTGTGTCCAGTTCTGGGCTCCCCAATACAAGTGAGACATGGACATACTGGACAGAGTCCAACGAAGGGCCACTAAGATGATGAAGGGTCTGGAACCTCTCTCATATGATGAAAGGCTGGGAGAGCTGGGACTGTTCAGCCTAGAGAAGAAAAGGCTCACAGAGGATCTCATCAATGTGTACAAATATCTGAAGGGAGGGTGCAAAGAAGATGGAGCCAGACTCTTTTCAGTGGTGCCCAGTGACAGGACCAGAGGCACTGGGCACCAACTGAAACACAGGACGGTCTGCCTGAACATAAGGAAACACTTTTGAGTCTGAGGGTAACTGAGCACTGGCACAGGCTGCACAGAGAGGCTGTGAAGTCTCCCTCCTTGGAAACATGGTCCCATGCAGCCAGCTTTAGGTCACCCTGCCTGAGCAGGCGTTGGACCAGATGACCTCCAGAGGTCCCTTCCAACCTCAACCACTCTATGATTCTGTGATTTTGTGATATCCATCTTTTCCTGACCCCTTTGCACATCRGCGGAGCTATACAGAGAGGTATCAGGGACCTTAGTCCTCCCAACTGGTTGTTTCCCAAAGAAACTCACTAACCTGGAGATACAGGTGGCAGAGATACATCCAACTTAGGTACTGATAGATTTACATGTAGGGTGACCTCTTCTGTGTGAAGATTTAGAGGGTAGAAGTGATGTCCTAAGCCTTTTTCCTCCAGTCAGCACACCCTCTGTAATAACAACTAAGGCAGGTCATTCCCATAGTATCTTAAAACCACAACTCTAAATCTTCCATAGTATTTTTTTGGAAGGAAATAACAGAGTTTTTCAACAGCTGAGTAATTAATGAAATGAAGGAAAAGATTCTCTTGAGCCTTTCCATACATTCAGCTCTAGACTAAGATGAAGCATGAAAAAGAAACACTGAAAATATTTTTTTTTCAGAATATATTAAACTTCTGAACTCTGGGAATTACTGATACAGCTATATCACTTGTACATGGCACAAACATTAAAGTGTAGTTCACTTTAATGTGATGGCCAAGCCATCCAAGTTAAAAACAAACCAGTGGTCCAAAATCATAATAAACCAATTACTGGCTCCACTGGATAATAATAACACGACAGTGCATTTAATAGGTATTCAGAAAAGCTATTTATGTATTATCACTTGCCAAAAGACTTGCTTCCAGCTTTTTTCACACTGGTTTTCCAAGAAAAGTAGGACCTCCAGCTAATTTTGCCCTGTCTGGTGAAAGAAACAACAGAACAAAAACAGTCTTTTCAAACGCATCCATTTATTTTGACGCCAATTCAACTCAAACAAAAACCACATTGAGAGAAAAGAAAAGGTCAGCAGAAGAAAGTAAAACAGATCAAAATCTATCACCATGTCTGTCAAACACAGGAAGGCAGAAACATCCATCAAGCCAATTAACCAGAATCCAAGCTCCACCAGTGGCCAGGTCCAACTGTTTCGAAGGACAGTGTGAAAATCCCACACAAGACCTAAGCAAAGAATATTGATATCTCTGAGAATGGGAATAAGAAGTGGCAATTCACAGAAGTCCTGCTGCTGTGCTCCCTGCCTTATTTGAAATGTTCTAGGCTCAGCCAATTTGTCAAGAATTGAACTGACAGCCACATGACTTCACTCAATTCCTCCCAATCAAATTTTCTGTAATGAACTGGCTTTTGGCTTGGTTGTGGCTATATTTACTGCTTTACTCAGGAGAGATAAAATAGCCCATCACCTACTTGTGTCTTGGATCCCAGCTCCCACGTGTGTTCTAACATCCTCCCCCATCACACACTAGGTAATGATCTGCTGACATCAACAGCTGCCTCATTCTGTGTATCACCCCAAAAGATCCCCAACACCCTCTCACTGTGATGTCAAGTACTACCAGAACACAGGCCAAAGCACACTCACAGTGCACTGCGCTGAATGAGAAGGCAGGCTTAGTTCATAGATCTGCTCTACAGAGTTTCCTGTGTCTTCCGAAGACAGACAGACAAGCTTGGGAGGAGAGGGGCTACTCCTCAGATATCGTCTCCTGCTTTGGAATAATATCTCTTTGGGATTTCATAAACACAATATTTGAAAGGCTGTTACATTTAGAAATTAAGTTTTACTTAGGTATCATTCCTCAGGACTTAAATGTATTGTTTTCCTGTACCTTCCTGCCATCCCCTACTAGAAGCTTTTCCTCATCAAAAGGCTCAGTGATATAATTCATTCTCTTAGCTGTGGGTTTCTGAAAGCTCTGGGGCTGAAATGTGAATGATCATGTTTCCTGCTTTGGAGAGACATCATCCTGGAAACTAGTGATTTCCTTTGTGGGTGATTTCACCTGGATCAATAAGGACTTTGGTCCTGCCAGCACCTGGCTCCACCTGACTTCATCATCTTTCTCCTACTGTTATCCTCCCCTATCTATTGCCAGCCCTCTAGCCTGAGTGGCTGCTGAGCAATAACCCCCTTGGCTGCTTCTGCCAAGGAATTGGGCCAGTTTGCCAGGGAACTGGACAGACAGTGGGTGTCCTTCTGCATGCATTGGACTGTGTCTGGAAAGTGTTGTTCATAGGGATGCTTTGACCCTTGGTCTGGATCCTGCTGCTAAAGGTAGGTGTCAAGGGCTGGGAACTTGAGGTTCCCAAGCCAGCCACCTGGAAATGCTGTGCAGTGAACTATATTTCTGGAGCTGAAGGCAGGTTTTCGGATTTGTGTGGTGGCTTTGGACTAGTGGAGCTGCAGGGACATGGGATGTATATGTTCAGAACCCTTTTGATGAGGGGGTATGGACTTCTACCTATCAGTGGGACTGGTGTTGGTATGATGGGTAAGACTGCAGATGGGTGTAAGTCTGTATGTACATTGTGGATTTGGAGCTGAATGCAGTCAGGACACGATCTGGTGCTATGGACGATGGTTGAAATGCCAGAAGACCGATGAAGTAAAATTGGTGGCATAGATCCCTGCCCCAGTGGGCAGTTGCTGTTGTGGAGCTGCAAAGAGAAGCTGTAGCACCTCCCTATATGTGCAACAGGCAGGGGCAAAGAAAGCTACTAGTCATAGGCCCCAGCTGTAATTCTGGCAGCCAGAAATACATTTCCCAGACAGGTTAATCAAGCTGGATAGAGAGGAAATTCTGCTAGGGTCTGAACAGTGTGGACTCAGAACTGCATTACATTACAGAACCACAGCAGTCCTGCTGAATGGAAAGTCTGGCTTCTGTTTCTTGCCCACTTGCAGATTGCGAATCAACAACTCTGAACATTTTTCTCTTTGCAAGCCAGTAGTATTTAAATTTGAGTCATCAGTATGATTCCCATAGTGCTCATGTAGATACCGTAGCAGACCACCCAACACTCTAGAAACTGCCAGCACGACAGAATTCATTTGAATTTTTTCACTTGAACATGCTACATCAGCTTCTTTTCTTGCAATACATACGGCCCAAACCCCCAGACATCCTAGAAGAATAACATATTTCAAATATTTTCAAATTAGTTTCCTATTTTCATAAGGCAATGCAAAATCTTTTGCAATTCACTGACATATTCCTGAGAAGAGAACTTGATCAAAATACCATTTTTGTCAAAGCTTTGCCAAAGTCAGGATAGCAAACATGTACCAGTGAGATGAATGTATATTGCTCCTTTCTCCTTGAGACTCTCCTCAGATTCCTCTTGCCATTCTAAGATCCATATCCAAAAGCTATCAGACCATTAAGTGCAGAGCAATGCAGAAGTGGCTTAAAGGTACAACTCAAAATGTAACGAGGTAAAACAAAGGCCTCAGCCTTCTCCGTGTGAGGAGCCATTGGTTTTTAGTCAAAAGGAGCCTTGTCACAGCTTGTGGAGAGCAGAGTGAATTCAGTGCTTCCCTTTGTACCTGTGAACTTCTACTAAACATTATTACACACCGCTACTGGGCTTGTCATAGGGTAAACAATCCTCAGGAAAACCGAGGGTTCTCCCAGAAGAAGCAGGGCACAGATACAAGGGAATGCTCTGCTGGCTCCTGGTGGAGGGGGAGGAAGCAGTAGTGCTTCACCTAAGGAGTTGCTGGTGTTTTTTGAGAGAAGACTCTCGATGCTTCACTGGGTAGAAAGTACAAGTCTTGGTGCTTTTCTCTTGCACAACAGAGCAGCTCAGAACAGAAGCAACTTGTTCCGATATAACTGCCTGCATGGCATTCTAGAGAGCAGAGGTTTATACCGACCTAATATAGCACCTCTCCTCACAAAGAGCTAATCAACCAGTGTTGAAATACAACTTCACTCAAGTGGAAGGAGGACTAAAGCATTTCCCCTCGGCACAGAGGTAGAAAGACAAAAAACATGGCAATTAAGGAAAAAATTATTTTCTATGAAAAGTATCATGGGTTTAATATCATCCTTTTCAGAGTGGGACTGGAACTTCACAGTGAATCCAAATTCACCAAGTGAGACTTTCACAAGTGAGACTTTCTGAGCGCAAGTCCAAACTTTCTCCCCCTGTTACTTGAAAGTTTATTTCTATAATAAATAGAAATCTGTTCATCAATAATACAAAACAACAGTATCTCTCCGCTTTAATCTGCCTCTTTTTTTTTGTTTCATTTTGTAATCTGGTACAAATAACCAGTAGCAGCAGTAAAAGCAACCATAGTTTCCTATTGACACTTGCCAGAATTAGGCAGAACTCATCTATGTTTCCTCCTTAGCATCCAGATGTGCTAACAAAACCTTTGATATTTGGTATTTTATCCCTGTGTCTTCGCCTAGAAGCTCAAATATGAAATGTGATGCCTGCTGCATGACCTGCCCCACTACTGTAAAGAAATTGAGGGAACTGAAATCCTATCAAGAACCTCTGAGTCCAMTGAGGTACTAACTCCACTTCAAATTCCTTCTTGTTCAACCATCTCACAAGACAGGTAAGAACAGAACTCATAAAGGTAAATGATTCCATTAAAAGTATTTGATATCCATTTGCTGTTACTGAAAGTATTTTCTAATGGTTATGTTTTTCTGGCAAGACACAATTTTTTCTTTTTGTTTTAATGAAACAAAATGTTTTCTACTTTGTGCAGTAGTCTGCTAGTTCCCTGGGAAATACGTTAATTACAYCTGAAAAGAAGACTGCTAAAATACATTATACTGCAGCTTTAGGGCTCAAAATCTCCTGAAATAACTTTCATAAAGAATAAAACCAACATGTATATTGTATTTCTAATTTGCAAAAAATGAGCATATTTCACAAACTGATCACCAACATTTATCATGTTATTCGTTGATCTACTCCTGTTTTGAACCTTTTTTTTTTCCTAGATTTCAGGTTGACTGAGAATTACTGAGGTAACCTTTAAAATTAAAATTCAAAATTACAGGAAGCCTGCATTTTGCTTTTGTAGTCATCAATGCATAATCAGGAAGTTTCAGGAATCAATGCATTTTTACTGTATTTTATAGGCCCAATTGTACTGTTAGCTGTGGGGCAGGATATGGCAGAATTCCTGCAGTTTTTAAAGTTCTGGAAAGCTGAACCTTCATGCTGCTCTGTACTCATGACAATTTTTTTTTTTTAATCTAAATTTCTATTTTTTACATACATAACAGATTCCAGAGTTAGCCTTAAGTCCTCCAGTGTTCTTTCATGTGAGACTGTATCTCTTCTGTTAGCAAAATCAATTCTTAGTTTCCATCTTACTGACAGCCTTCTGGTTTACTACTACTGCTAACTTCTTCCATCATTTGTAATGTCTCATATCCAACACCTGAATTCCAGTCAGAGTATTTTGATATTATTGGATTATCACACTTGTCAAACTGTGCCTTGGTGCCTCCAACTTACTTATCTTCCCTGAGGCAAGTTTTTGTTGTATTCCTAGCATTACAGGAATTTGGGTGAATTTCCATCTGAACTGTTTTAACTATTGACAGACTTGAAAGTTTACTGAATTATAGGCCTGATCTAAATTTTAGTGAATGTACAGGAAAGATTCGTGTTGGCTACACAGGATACCCAGCAAAAGGAAAAATTAAGCTCAGAATGGGCTGTGATATCAGCCCATGTACCAGCAAAGCAATTTTCAGATGACAACTATTTTAGACCCAACTCTGAAATATAAACAAGAAATAAGCATGGCCAGGTTGTAACATTTCTTTTCTCTGTGAACAGGAAAATCTGTATTGTAATACAGGCAGTAAGCTACATTTTTCTGCTAACATAAACACACACTCACATGAACTCACCAATTTATACCTGAAAAGAAGGTGGCTGCATGTTTTACAACATCATACATGTTTTTAAAATGGTGCATTTTTTTCTAGTCACATAATTACAAGCAAATAAATAAATAGAATACAGTTGTTCTCAGCTTTCAAAAATACTGCATCCATGAACTTTATTACATTGTCATCTTGGACTAGAGTATTTGTTACTAATATTTGCATTGATAAACAGTGCCCGTGAATAAACAGAGGCACACATGTATATTTTGTATAATGCTAGACTATATATATACAAAGAAGGTACCCTAAGGATTTTACCCTATGATCAGATAGTCAGATTCAGCGTTGATATACTAAGATGATGTATATAGTTATTTATATGTTTATTGGGGAAGAGTTAGTTAAAAAAAAGTTCAGCCATTCCCACCCCCCAAAAAATTCACTGAATTCCAAATCAGTATGTTGCTCAGTGACTATGTCTATGTTCACAAGTATTGTAGACTACAGGAGAAGATGTGTAGAGTGAAACAGTTGGTGCTGAGGATCTGAGGTCCAGAAAAAATGCATTTCAGGTGCTCTTTACTTTATATTACCTCTAGTGTGATTCCAGGGACTGAGGGTCCATTTGTGGCTGCGGTGCCCTCCTGGTGCGTTCCTGGTGCACATCTTCCAGTTAATTTCATCCAGAAGGAACCCAGTTCATGTACCCTGAGACCAAGGCACTGCAAAATAGAGACCATTGGGAGATTCATGTCAAAAGTGCACTCCTGATCCAAATTAAAATGCCAGTGTGAATGCATCCTATGTGAACTCGTACAGAAGCAGGTCCTAACCCTATCCCTCTAAGAACTCTCTTTCCACAGACCTTCTGGAAGCTGTTGACAACATAACCCCTCAGATGTGTTGGCTTCATGCACTGACCAAATCAGTTACTGGAGCCCTTCACAAGCTCACAGTCTAAGACACTGTATTCATACACTCTGGTTTGAGGTCCCCACAACAAAACAAATCTGAAGGGGAAAACGCAACTAACTTTTTAAAAATAAAGGAGGCACTAGCAAACTGTTCTGATCCCAGAACATTACCTTTTTTCTTCTTTTTTTTTTTGTCAGAACAAAAGAGCCAGAAAGCTGGAAGTTGGCTGTCAGAATTCAGAATAAATCTACAATTGTGGAAGTTAGAAATGGTAATAGTCTCTATTAAATCATTGACTATATTGCTGAGACTCTTAAGGATTGTTCATGATACACTCTTTAAAACTTTGTTCTCCCTAGCCCTCATTTGATATTCTCTGGGCAGAGACATTTTTTCTGTGTCCTTGAGATCTTCAATATCATTGGATCAATATCAGCTATAAATGTTTCTTTGTGAGAAGGAGACCTGGAAATATTTTAAGCTTAACAAAGTCCTGTTTGGGCTGAATAGATGATCAGACCTTTGTGTGCAATGTTTCTCTTTTCTGTCTAAGATGAAGTGGTTGTTCTGCAACTTAGTAACCTATAGATAGCAGTCAACAGGAATGATTTATTAATGTTTCCAGTGAGAGTCGGCTTAATGAATACAAACACCACAGCCATGCAGGTGACTTGGCATCTGCCTGCCTACTTTCAGAAAGGGGAAACGAGGCTTTAGACAGAAATTCAGAAATGGATGCTTGAGTTCCTTCAGAAACTTAAAAACAGAAAAGCTTTCTGATAATCTACGGCACATCAGATTCTTATTCTGGTTCATCGTACAATACAAACATATTGCCCTTTGCACCCTGGCAAAATGGATCCARAAACAGCATCAGGCAGCTGCAGAGTGGTGCTGAACCACACAGAAGGAGCTACCTGATAGGAGGGCACTGCACTGCCAAGGAACCAGAGAGAACAAAACGTAACCCAGCAGCACTGACTGTGTCTTGTAGATCATGATTTCTCCCATAGATTTCCCTAAGATCTGTTTAGATATCTAGGACTCTGCCACAGTTTGAGTCTAAATGTACTCTGAGAAGAAGTTTTTGTAGCCATTATTTTTTCTTCCTTAAAAGCCTATACTCATAATGAAGGTCAGGATTATAATGCTTGTTGAAATACTCATAGCCACATAATAACGAGCCTATTTCCCCACACGTTTTAGGAGATGTGTGTGCAGGGATGTTATTTTACCTTTGAATCAATGTAAGACGAAGTCAGGATTAGGGGAACCTTATTCCTGAAAAACACGGTAAGCCTGAATCTAGCTAGTACCTGCAGAGTGGCACTCTTTCCCAGCATAGCTCAATAAAAAACACCCCCTCCCTCCATCTCCAAAGTAATGATCAACACTAGCAAAGATTAATAACATCTCTGCTTAAACAGGGATTTCTTTAGCCCATACTCCATCAGGAATCACACATTCAGAAACCTAGAGCAACACCATACTTTGGAGCGCCAGGCAGAGGAACCCAAGGTAACTGGGAGCGAGTTGGAATATCTGCATGATTCACCACAGCCTGTGCTGTGAAAGCAGTGCAGTGGCTATACCACAGTCAACAAAGGCACTCCTGCTGGTCTGCAGCCATCTCCGGCTGCTTCACTCATTGGTAAAGAAACACCCAATATCAGAAAACAATGGTAGTACAGATGAGGTCTAGCTAAAGCAAGAATCGGGGCCACTCAGTGATGGAGGGGCTGACAACAAGCACAGACGTGGCTGCTGGGTCACAACCCATTCACCTAAATGTCACTCTCTCTGGTTTCATATGAATGGAGACAGCACACCAGTAAAACATCCCGAGGGTGACCATCCCCATCACATACCACAACATTCATTACTTCCTTGATAAGGTTTTCAGAAAATCCCTGACAACTAAGTCAAATTTAAATCACTCTCTTTGGCTCTTACAGAATCATAGAATCATAGAATATCTCAAGTTGGAAGGGACCCATAAGGATCATYGAGTCCAACTCCCTGCTCCTCGCAGGACCTATCTCCTTAATAAGAAGACAGTTGGCTGTGCATGTGTTCTCCTGACTGGAAAACTGCTGCCACCCAAAAGAAAAGAAAGCTTTAAATTTTCAGTGAGTTTGGTGTCCATCTTTACAACACTGTAAACCAAAACTATGTGAGGTGAACATGCATCTAAACGCATTGAACTGCTTGATTTCAAATGACACAGATTTATGGAAATGTACTGAATATTCTCAGCCACCAGCACATCCATGTGAAGTGCCTGACACAGCTTGCATTCAGTGTGAATTACAGCTACTAAACAGTAACATTTCTCACCTCTCTAGAGATGGAGAGGGGAGGTTTTCAAAGGCACAAATAACAAATCTGAAATCAGTGGGAATTAGATGCTAAAGCTTCCATCTGTGCCATTGCATATATTTGCTGTCCATATGCCACTTACATAGTACTGAAGGGACAGTGCAGGTATCTACATGCTGGCAGCTGAGACTCGATTATGCTGCGAGATGTATATGCTGCACGTATCTATCAGCTTATTTCTTCCTCTCACTGATCAAAACATAATAGACTTGATTCAACCTTCATTAAACAATTGCCAATCACCATTTTACTTACTTCTCCTAGTGACAGTTCACCACCACAGCATTACCCAGAATAAGACTGAGTAACTCAGAGCCAAGAAAATAAAGCCAAGTCGTGATTGTTTAAAAGATTTCAAGTAACCATCACTGTTGCTGCCATTAAAGGACATTTTGTTGTTTTTTTTTTCTTTCAGATCTAAAGAGTTCAGGGAATCCTTTTACTCCTGCAAGCTTCCCTGGGGAGGAAAAAGGGAGCATGGAGGAATTGCATTACCTATATTGCCAAAAGACCACAGGGCAAAGGACAAGTCTCCATGTACATCTGTTAAAGGACATCAACATTATGGTAGTGGTGTAGACCCTTGGCCAAGGCTAGACAAATACTTGTCACAGTAAAAATGTTTAGGTGACAGGTTTTTAGCAAGAATAGCAACAGRCAGCTACCAGGTTAGACAGTAATGTAGATCAAGACATGCAAATATCTGCATTCCAAAAATGGGCAATTTAAGCTTCTACTTTTTCACATTGCCCTAAATATTAATGTGGGAATATATTGGTACTCACAAATCTCTGCACAGTTTTTGCTGAAACACTTAAAGTTCCAAATGACCATATTTATTTTTTGCCCATCATTTGATAACTATTTATTGTTGGCTGTTGTCCCAAATGCCCTTCCTGACCTTAAAATTGTCACTACTGGCCTAACCTACACTGATGCTCAGCATCCACAAATCCCACAGGCATAAACATGAAAAGTTGGTGCTCAGCTTTTTCAGAAAGCTGTTGTAAAAGAAGAGATCTGTCTAGACAACAGCTGAGGGGAAGAGCTCTGGGATATGCTTACTGAGTCAGGGCTCCTCCTCCTAGCCTCTTACCACAACCGATTTCTTCTTTAGAATATATCGGGGTTGGTGACACTTCCATTGAAACCAGTTCCAAAATGTCTTGTTCATCATGATGGCATTAGTCAAAACAAAAGAAAAAAAAAAAAAAAAAGACTGGCTAGCTGATAGATAGATAGGCAAACGATGATGCCAAATCTCTGTTGTTGAGACACTCAGGTAGGTTTCAGATCACCATTACTGACTTACAGGAAAGCTTTGAAGGCAGAACATGCTGCTGCTTAGGGCTGACTTGGAGAAATTCAAGGATAGCCTTCAGCCTTGCAGGCTTTTCTGGAGAATAGGAATGGAAGATGCAGACTAGGCATCTGCATGGCTGTCCAAGGGTTAAAACATGACTCAAAGACTGGAAAGATGCCTTCCTGTCCTTGCTCTGCTCTGCATTATCATGAACTAGCCTCTGTAAAATGATCATAGAATCATAGAATATCTCGAGTTGGAAGCACCCATAAGGATCATCAAATCCAACTCCCTGCTCCTCGCAAACTACCTAAAATTAAACAATATGACTAAGAGTGTTGTACAGATGCTCCTTGAACTCTGACAGGCTTGGTGCTGTGACCGCTTCCCTGGGGAGCCTGTTCCAGTGACCGACCACTCTCTCAGTAAAGAACCCTTCCCTAAGGTCCAACCTGAACTTCCCCTGATGCAGCTTCATACCATTTCCATGTGTCCTATCGCTGGTCACCAGAGAGAAGAGATCAGCATCTCCCCCTCCGCTGCCCCCTTTGAGGAAGTCGTAGACTGCGATGAGGTCACCCCTCAGCCTTCTCTTCTCCAAGCTGAACAAACCAAGTGACCTCAGCTGCTCCTCGTAAGCCTTGCCCTCGAGACCTTTCACCATCTTGGTTGCCATCCTCTGGACACAGTCTAATAGTTTCATGTCCTTACATTAAGGTGCTCAAAACTGCACACAGTACTCAAGGTGGGGCCGCACCAGTGCAGTGTAGAGTGGGGCAATCACCTCCCTCGACCAGCTGGCTATGCTGTGCTTGATGCACCCCAGGACACGGTTGGCCCTTTCGGCTGCCAGGGCACACTGTTGAATCGTATTCAACTTGCCATTAACCCAAACCCCCAGATCTCTTTCCATGGGGCTGCTCTCCAGCCTCTCAGCCCCCAATTTGTACGTATAACCAGGATTGCCCTGTCCCAGGTGGAGAATCCAGCACTTGCTCTTGTTAAATGATGCTGATGGGACCTCCATCCCAGGAGCATGGCAAGATGCTGTGACCCCACAGTGATAGGATCGGTGCAAGAATGTATAATAAGCTTGAAAAAAGAATTTTCATTGCTCTTGTGTTTTTCTTTCCTGAATATGCAATCCCTTCGATTATTTGTTGTCCAGGCACACTAGAGTAGAGCCCCTGATCCATCCAAATGAATTCCACTTGGAAGAGAAAAAGAGGTCCAGAAACAAGCCTTCTTTTTTCCACAGAGTGTAAAATGCCTAGGTGGCATATAGTCTGTGTAGCTGTCTTTACATTCCTACCCTTAAATTGCAAGCAAGCAAAGGTTTTGGCCAACTCAGGCATAGTACACAGGTAGGAGTCACAAGGTGACTCCTCATGAGAAGGTAGATGAGTCACAGCAACTACATGCCCCATCTCAGAAAACCAATTTAGCAGTCAGAAAGGGAGAAGAGGTTTGCAAGCTACTTTATAAACTCATTTTCATGACATCCATTTGTTGTTTGTCTTGGGCAACTCTCACAGTAAAGTGATACTGCAGAAGAGTTGTTCAGAGCATAGCCAGACGTCACAATCCTGATAGTGCTATTGTAGGGGCAAAATAGAGTAGCCTTTCCTCCACACTATGTTTCTGTATTACACAGATTAGCTTCCAGGTAAGTAGCAGAGCTACAGTATCCCCAACATCATCACCTTCACTGATCTCAGTTAAACCTACCAGAGATACAGGCCAGAAATTAATTAGGAACTTACTCTAGTGCAAACAATTATAGAGGAGAAAGTTGAAGTGGGCAAGATGCAAATAAAGTATTTTTGTGGCTGTGCCTCTTGTAGCACTGGCACAAATTTCAGAGGGGGAAGTATGAGAAGCCTAAATAAATACATTTATAATACAGTCTTGCACGAGAGCTGGAAGGCTAAGTCTGACCATAGATGCCTGTGTTGCTCAACTGACAGCACCCGTGGCACAGAAGCACACATTACACTGGACAGTGCTAATGTGGGGAAGTGCTTAAAGAAGAAAGAGAAGACAATTCTGAACTCGTTCTTAGACCCAGAGCAGTCCCGTTGGACTGTCCTATAACCCGCAAGCCTTGAGAGCCCATTGAGCCAGCCATAAAAGTCAAACAAATCCCTTCTGATTCAGCATCATTTCTCTCCCTTTCTTGCAGCCAACATCTCTTCTTCAGCCATGCAATTAGGGCCACCCATTCCTTTTAGCTACAGACACTTGATTAGACCCTTTGGGTCAAGCTCAGCTTTATCAAGGCCGGGTCAGAACTGTAAGGCTATTTCTAATACCAGGAAAATCTTACTGGTTATGGCTGATTTTTCCAACTGCATTTCCTTCATTTTGGCACTCCTATTTGATCTCTCTTCTGTTGTGTTTTTTCTTAACCTGATATCCCATACTAACAGCTGATTTGTTTTTCATTGTTTAAACTCAAAGACAGGTATGGTGGTGTCTTCTCATCAGGTTCTTTTCAGTGAAAAGGACAATGCAGTTTTCCTGGATTCTGGGAGCCCTTTGACTGAAAGTGATCCCCATAACGTAGGAATAACTTTACTCCTTATAGGATCAARAGATGGAACCTGCACCCATTCAAGGCATTCCCACAGCTCCTACTGAGTGTTAGGGGTGCACGGTGAGGGGCTGTAAGGGCCAGGCCTTCAGAGAGGGAAATGCTCGGTGTTCTCAGGAACTTTGGATTCAGGCATGGGTGCTCAGCACCTCTCAAAATCCAGCCCTGCAGGACTTTTAGATTTTGAAACTGAGGATACATTTCCACACTAGCAGCATCTATGAGTTTTGATATTAAGGCTTATCTGAGAAATCAGGAAAAAAACATATCAATTGATTTGGATTTTTATAAGCAAATAGAGTGTAAGCTGTCTACATTTCTGCCTTCTCTTTGCACAGAGGCCTTCCCACTGAGCAGTACTCTGATTTCACCCAGCTGAAAAAAGTGCTGTGTGTATGAATGATGAACTGTAAGTTTAAACTGTGTGTTAACCAGATTGTGAATTTAGTGAATATAACAGCAAACTGAATATTCATTCCACTCTGGTGATATTACGCACATATGATATGAAGTGCACATATGATATGAAATCTGAAGGGCCATGTTCTGTAAAAAGGGATTAGCTAGTAATAAAAGAGAGCAAACACAGTTGGGAAGGAAATCCAGAATATGGCATTGTGCCCCTTCAGTTTAGTATCTCTTCAACAGGGGTCTCTGAGTTTGCTTTACAGGTTGTCCATATTTATCAACTTGTATTACCCAAAAATATTAGCCCTTCTACTAGTTAGAATCCAGATTAAACTGAAGTAACTGAAGTAACCATAACACCATGTGTATTTCAGCCCATTTTTCTGGWATGTGTATATATATTTATGTGTGTGTTTTTGAAGGAGGTTTAGCAAGGATTATTTTTCTCACTGCTGCTGTTCAAGAGGTATCAGATTGAATGAATTTGGATGCTGCTGGACTTCTGCAATCCAACATTTTGCCACTTGATGGCAACAGCAAAATGCTTAAATTTGATCAAACTACGGAGATTTTAGATTAAGGTAATTTAAAGTGTAAATGTAAATTCTTCAAAAGCAGGAAATGAACAAGTTACACCTCTCATATTAGCACTGATACCTAGAGCGTATTAGAAACCTGAGAACAATTCTGCAATGATTTCTCAGTTATCCTTATAGGGCTGTGAGGCACATCGTTTGACCCCACCACTCTCCCTCTAGCCTCCCTGCAAGTGAGGTACCTGCTCCCTATTTTGGGTAAAGTCAGACACTCTAGAAAAGCAGCAGAGCTAATTGTAAACAGGTCACAGAAGCTACACAACAAAACCTGCAACCCTGCTCTTTGTAATCCACTGCTTTTTGCAGGCTTCTGTCTTTATTACCTCATTACAGCATGCAGCACAAGCAGAAGTGAGTGTGGTTACCTACAGAAGTGTACAAGTCAAAACTCCTTTTTACTGGTACAGATTGTGGCCTTTGACCAGCAATGCACATTAGAGGCATTGGCTGTGCTGCTTCTGCAGAATTTGATTACAAGCTACAAGTAGCAAGTTTCCCTGAAAGTTTCTTCCTTTAAGGTTCCTAAGCACTAAGTGGCAAGAACTGGCCCGTGCACTTCTGTAAGATAACGGAGCACTTTTAAATTGTTTTAAAACCAACATCCATGCAAAGTGGGCACTCTCATGTTGCACAGTCAAGCTGGGTGGTTCTGTTTTATTACCCAATCCATCCCCAGGAAAACTCCACTGACTACAGTGGAATGATGCTGGCGAACAATTTGGTCCACTGTGACTTGCTAGTCAAGTAAGTGTCCTGTTATGTGACATTTATATTGGTATCCCTGAAACAGAGAAACACAAGCAAATTGTAGAGTAAAATGAAAAACTGCGCTTCACATGGGGTAGGAGGCCTGCTGTGTTTTCAGTAATTCCTACGCTGGCCAACCTCAAATGCTTCTTGGTTAAGGATGCTCAAGGACCCATTCACTTCATAGCAAGAGCGTTCCTCATGCCAGTTGCTCACCAGAATGGATCATCCATGTACACAGGCTGAGGAAGAGATGACAGCACTTTTCTGGGGATTTGCTTCCTTAAGAGCTAAGCAACCAGGGACTGCTGTGACTCTATGCCCTTGCGCTAGCTGTACAAGGAGGAAGGAGGTTTTACACAGGATTAGATCAAACTCTGCCCCTGTACATACTGAAAAGTATATAACCTTGGACTCTGAATATTTGATCAACCGCATATTGATATACTTTCTCCATTATTTGGCACTCACATCTTAACCTGAAACATGCTGGATCTCTAAAAATATTTTATGGTCTATGCTTTGTCCTAGTTTGAGCATTTTCTCTTTTCTATAAGGTTGTATTTTCTCGGTCTTTGAAAGACTTTTAAATTGAAGGAAAGTATATATCCTTTAAAACAA
The DNA here is from genome assembly GCA_030449065.1 of Oceanodroma leucorhoa. Taxonomy (NCBI): domain Eukaryota; kingdom Metazoa; phylum Chordata; class Aves; order Procellariiformes; genus Oceanodroma; species Oceanodroma leucorhoa. Next base: position 4,538,965 of record JASVER010000033.1, on the reverse strand, counting down.
AAAGTGAAGCACATAAAAAAAAATCTTCCATGTTCATAGTCCAAGGTCTTTCAGAGCAAATACTCTTCCTGCTGTCGGGGACTATTAAGCGGTGACAGCCACATGGAACCTTTCCTGAAAAATACCCTCCGAGTGGTGCTCTGCAGGCCTATCTGGGAGCTATTAACACTCGGTTTGTTTACCTTATAGCCTGTGAGGACTCCTTTGAGCCATTACTGTCTTTTGTGGGAAATGAATTACCAAGCATTTGCAATAACTCTGTACACTTTCATGGGACAATTATGCCTTTGCCTTAAGTATGCACACTACGTATCCTTGTGCAGTTTTGCACTAGAATGAATCACTGGGTTTGTGCAGATGTGCTTTTGTAAGTACATTAGCAGTGGGCCACGCACATACGCCCTCCCAGTCAAATGTACTGGAGAAAAGTAGTTGCCTCCTCCCATCTAAAGGTGGAATGAGTCCTCAAGTTCACATCAAACAAGACTGCAAAATCCTGAAATGCTTTGAAAAACACCCTTCAGCCATTGCCACGAACCCTAGTTATACACACATACACACACACACTCTACATCAGGCTACAGCGTTTGCAGCTATCCTTCCAAAGACAAGTCACACCAATGAGGTTTTCAGTGGGTTCAGTGACAGCACAGAATGAATGAAAACTGGCTTTTTTCCATGTGGGTTTTAATCTGCTTTCATTGTTTATCATGCCACACAGCACTTCCATTCCTCTGGCTGTCCCCCAGCTCCCCAACCCCTCGTGGTTCCCTGACCTGCAGTTCCCTGACCAGGCAGGTGTTAAGGTTAGGCAAGATAAGGGATTTCCTCCCTTTGAAAGAATAAAGGGCTGCAGAGAAAGCCAATTTACACATGTGAAACATTTTATCCTCCAGTCATAAGTTCCCTCCTGTTAAAATTGCCAAGAGTGATATATCTTCTACTCTTAATAATTTACTGAGTACATGGGAAATTAACAGGAAAGAGCAGCAAAAAGTTCTCTGTCTGATCTAGAAAAGAAGCTGAAGGTCATGAGGCTCCCCACACTGCATCACTCTCAAGCCAATACCACACCTGAGAGAAGAAACAGCTCTTCAGAGGCTCCTACCATGTGTCGGAGAGTAGAAAAATGGTGGGAAATGGGAGCTCCTCATGAAGGTCACACAGGTTGCAATGTGTCTTTCATTACCATTACTGAACAAGTGTGTCCCTGCACCCAGTACTCAGCACTACGCAGGAGGGGAGCTGCAGAACCACTGCAGGCGAAGCCAGTGTTTCCATAAGGATACTCTCTCATGTGAAACTTGGTTTATGCCTATTTTATCAAAAAGTGTTTGATGAGTGCCCATAGTGCACTCATTGCTAGGGAAATGGGATGGTGYCATCTGGACCACTCCCTGGATTTGTTCTGGGGCTTTCCAAACTGGAAGCATAAGTCCCTCCAGCCTGACTCTGACTTCTTTTCAAGAGACTGATAGGCTCCATATCCTCTGTGGATTGAACATAAAAGGCAGATAACAACTGTATCTTGTGTGATACTGGCAGACTCTAGCAAAAGTCTACTGGAACTCCAGTGAAAGCATCTCAGTGCTGAATTTGGAAAAGCTGCTATTCCTTTCTTCCTTTCCAGCCAGAGCCCTACTTTTCTATACTGTCATCCATTCTGGGTGGCTTCAGGCTTGATTACCCAGTTTGAGTTTTAAAAATATAAGACACACTCTAAACAACTGTCCACCTTTGAAAATGCAAAGCTTTGCTGGCTGTTACAACCGGAGCTCACAAAGCTTCTCTAAATCATGGTAGTCATGAAAATGCATGTTCATCCTTATTTTATTGCTGCCTTAAGTTTAGATATTATAATGAAAAGTGCTCTACAAAGATACTTAAGTAGTTCTGCCATGCCAGAACACAAAGCAGACTGACTGTCCTTATTTTTGCATATTTGTATGAGGAATATGTCCAATGAATGCAATGAAGAATGTAATAATTCACAATGTAACACAATGTGAATGGAAATGGAAATTGAAAATACTTCTTAGTGTTTATTTTCAATTCACATTGTGTTAAAATATTACAACTGTAACACAATGTAAATTGTAAATAAACACTAAGAAGTATTTTCCTTCATGTCTATGGCACCAGTAGACATACAGCACCAGTTCTAACTGTAGAAATGGAAAATCAAATAGAAGTATATGTGGAATAAACTTTTAAAGATATTGCTGTTCTGTAAGTATGGCTATTTCTGTAAAAGCTTTCTATTTTCAACACAGGCACAAAGTTGGAATCAGAGTCCCAAATCGTTATAAATGTAACAATATATAAATGGTTGTCAGAATCCAACACTTTGATTAAGTCCTGTTATCTTTGTAGCATCACACATTAAAAGTGGATCTTTTGTTCAGCTCAGTTGAGACATGAGTTATGCTGTCATGATAACTTGTGAGATATCACACTTCATGTTGGTTGCACTGAGTCCCATGGTATCACAGCACAGATTTCACAATGAAATGCATGACTTCTGCGTGTTGTATCAGAACGTGTGAACAAAATTGATCTGGCACTTGAAGTTTATTTTCAAAACACCCATGCTAGTATGGAAAGAAATAAGCACAGGACTGTATTTAAATTCTTTGAGCAAGGGGATATATTTCCTCTTTGTAACCGCAACACCTATTTTTACGGAGATTAATTCAATGACGGAGTGGTCAAGTTGCAGCTCTTGAGTCACAGGTGACTTGAACTTGGGTGCACCTCCCATGCCACGGCTATGTCATTAACCAGGCTACTGAGTAATCCCCGGCTGTGGGAGGAGGGGAGTTCCCACAGGAACTGCGAAGGCTGAAATGATGGAGTCCCCATGGGATCCGTTAACATCCCACACGGCTCTGTCCTCAAACTGAGCAAGGGGAGGAGCCCTGAGAAGTTACCACCATCTCCTGCTTGGGAATGAATCAGGGACATCCTTCTCCTTACTGAGAAAAACGAGGGGGCAATATGAAGATTTTGGTATATGGCTTGTAGAATCAAGAAACTTTGTGTGATCACTGTACAAACTATAAAGCTTAAAAAAAAGACTACCAGCAGTCAATCTCTCCTACCCATATACGGTAAAGACTCTTTCAAGCAGGACTAGTAATTAAGCCTTCCTCATGAAATACATGAGATTTTGGAGCTCCAGGTGAACCACTTAGATTAGCCCAGCAATATTGTCTTTCAGGCATTTTTTTTATTTATTTTTTCATTATACCACAAAGAACCGTTAAGCAAATTAATTAATTTTTTAATCTTAGACATTTTTCTGACTTGATACAATTGCCAAGAGACTCTTAGCTAGCCTCAGTAATGAAATTCTTGCCCTTTAAAGTTAGTGTTTTCTTTTGATTGCTTTTTTAAAATTTATTTGAAGCATAAAATAAGTCTCCATGGTAACATACAAATAATTTATCAGCATGGAATGAATAAATATTTTCCCTGCAAGTAGAAACAGGACATGTTTTCTGTTTTGCATTACTGATAAAAGGATTTATTTTTACTAATAGCACATACCATTGTTAATTAATACAGAGCTTATTACACAGAAGTGTAAGAGGATAGATTTTTCCCTCGCTCCTTTTAAAAAGACTTTCTGCACATCACACACTCCCAGTGCCTTTTCAGTCTTTGGCACTTGGCAACACAAAACATTCCTCATGGAATGAGTAGTATCAGTAAGAATATTGTCTGCACTGCTTACACATTGATTTGTCCCTAACATATACTGATTGCACTGATTCAGACAAAATGTGGGAGGTGCAAATGAACGTGGGTCACTTCAGGTAACTTATTTATTATTTTTCCTCCCTAATATAGGCTTCATAAACCACCAGTTTGGCTAAGTACATTTCATCTATATTATATCTTATCTTTCCTTAATGAAATAAAAAGGCAAGTTGTTCCTCTTACAGACATAATTGCACAGTGCAGGTTCCTTGGCAATAAGCAGCAGCAACACTGCTAGACAAAAAAACTCTCTCTTGAATGAAGCATGTAATGATAGGTTTAGCAGGTTAGCAGTGTTTGCCTAGTACACCCACTCTCCTAACAAATACTGATCTTGCTGACTTGCCCATGGGCTAATTGGGTTTTCTCGCCTGTGTGGTTCATGGCCTCTTTACCTAATGTGAATTAAAGTGTTTGGGAGCATCTACCAAGCACAGCTAAGAGATCTAAAGTATGTATAAAGCAGATTTATAAGACAGAAGCCTCAGAAAAGCCCATCTTGGTAAGACATCTCGTTGCACCATGATGCACAGCCTCAGGAATGAAATTAATTTGGCTCCTGTATAAGGTTGTGACTTTGCTTTATACAGCAATTGGGGAAAGGCATTTGCTCTCAGTAAGCTGCTGTATGCAGTTGTGGTAAAGTTTAGAAGAATCCAAATAGGGTGCTAGTCTCCCTTACTGGAATAAACTGCTGCTTTCCTTTTCCTAAGAAGATTTCACAATTTTAGTAAGTTTTTTAGTTATTCTATCATGAAAACCTGAAAGCTGAAAAGAACAGCCACAGGAATGTGGGCACTCCATGAAATCCCAGTTCTCAGTATCCCATAAAACTCTCCAGTTCAGCTTCATCCTCTGTTGTGGTTTAACCCAACAGGCAGCCAAACACCACACAGCCGCTCGCTCACACCCCTCCCCCCAGTGGGATGGAGAAGAGAATCGGAAAAAAAAGTAACATTTGTGGATTGAGATAAAGACAGTTTAATAAAACAGAAAAGGAAGGGATAATAATAATAATAATAATAATAATAATAATAATAATAATGGTAGAATATACAAAATGAGTGATGCACAACGCAATTGCTCACCACCCCACTGACCGATAACGGAGCCACGATCCCTACTTCCTGGACCATGCCCCCATTTATATACTGAGCATGATGTCATATGGTATGGAATACCTCATTGGCCAGTTGGGTTACCTGTCCTGGCTATGCTCCCTCCTAGCTCCTTGTGCAYCTGGCAGAGCATGGGAAGTTGAAAAGTCCTTGACCAGTAAACTGCTTAGCAACAACTAAAAACATCAGTGTCTTATCAACATTCTTCTCATATTAAATCCAGAACACAGCACTAGGAAGAAATTTAACTCTATCCCAGCCGAAACCAGGACATCCCCCTTCCTCCCAGAAATAAACATCTTCTCAGAAGCAAATTTTGATTTCACAAGCACAAACTCGGTTACTATTAACTGGAGCTGTGCAAGAATCAGAAGTCCACATTTTCCTTCCCTTAAGCCACATAAAAGTAAATGTGAATTGGTATGACTAATTATGTACAAAAGCTGCAAGGGAATCATCATTGTGAATTCTTTGCTGGGTGCAAGCAAGAGGGGATTAAAGAGGGGATTATCTCCCAGTTCTTGCAAAGTGTTATATTTAATGCTAAAACCCTGTGAAATGCAAAATAAGGAAATTTCCTTTCTTTCTGTCCTTCCTGCCAACTCAAACCAACCCAAGACCACTGTGTCTGCCATTTCCGACCTCTCATCCCTACCAGACACATATCTCCCAGTACGTCATGTTCCCAAATTTCAGATCACCTGAGGATTGAGACACTGGGATAGATGCAAGCAGTCATCAGCCTTTGCATCCCAGTATCCCTACCAAGGATTCTGATGTGGTTGTTCTGAGGAAGACCAGAAGTAAGACCGCACTCTGTTGGTTTACCATTCATTCTTGAAACTTACTTAGAAACACTACTGAAGTCATGACTCTTTTCTACTGAAGCTTAACAGAGTCGGAATCTGAATATATCAGTGGTCAAGCTAAGCATTTTGGCTTAAATTAGAGCTCTATGTGCTGACAGTTGCAGTCTCCATAGAGGATACCTCAGCACTGAGGATGATGAATAAACCTGACCCATGTAAACACCTTGTAGCCTCAGAAGCCAACAGAGCTATTAACATAGCTGCTAATCCCCACAAAAGCAAGACGGATCATTTAGTGTATCTGATATCTTCTGTCAGACAAATAATTCTTCACAGTCCAGCAGAGTGGAAGAGAAAGGAAAAAAATGCACCAGTGGGATCAAAAACTGGCAATTCTGGGGCCAAAGTCATGCCTGCAATACCTTTGCTGAGGACAACAGAGGTACCCCTGTATCACTGTACAGATGGTAGAACAAGGTCCAGGAAGAAAAAGCAACTCTTATTATCCCTTAAGACTGAGATGAAGCCCTAGACATTCATTATTTACAGAACACCATGTAAGCCATCATGAGGTGTTTGTTTTTAACCCCAGCAGCATTTTACCCTGAGAGTGTTTTACATAATATATTGGAGGAAAAGGGCATGAAATTTTTGTTCTTGTTCTGCATTTCCCTGGAGGCATTCTACTACACTGCAATTTTGACAGGTACTTCGTTTTGGAAGACTTTAAAGATGACCTGCATGAACTGATGAAGAGTCCTTGGCAGCTGCTGACCACACAGGGTTATAGGGGATTTGGGACAGGAGAAAGCCAGCACCTCTGTGTGCCATGGCAGTGCTTGCCAGGAAGGGGCTGGCAATAACTGTGTGAAACAGAAAAAGCATACACTAGCATGGATAAGAAGCTTTTCAGCAGAGCAAAAGCTGATAATGTTAAGTAGGAGGTCAATTTGCACTAATTAGCTGCCATTCCCGGTCATCGGCATAGTGCTGTATAGTTATGTATGTAATTGGGTACATGAGCTATTTTTAGTGGAGTATTTGTCCATCCAAACCCAAAATTTTTCCACAGAATATGTAATGCTAGGAGTAGTCATTTTTAGTCAGTTTTCATTGATCATTGGTCAATTTAAGAAATACTAATCATGTGTGGAGGTTACTTACAAAGCCTATTTTTGCACAACAGGAGGATCATCGGAGGCCAAGACCTATTTCCAGCAAAGCTTAGCAGCTTCAGAATTACTAGCTAAGGGGGCAGCTACCACTGGCACTTAAAAAATGCTTCAACTTCATTTGCTCTTCCCTCCATATGGTTTGACTTCCTCTGAGATCAGGACACTCCAGTTCTCAATGACTGAAGGAGAAATCTCTGGTTAAGTACAGATAACCCAGACCACACTCAGGTGGCTTTTACCACTGGAAGGTTGTCTTTAAAAGCTTTGTGCCTTTTCTACATCTCACCTTTACAAAACTCAGAGTAGCTATTATGCAGTTAAAGCTGACAGCATCGTTGTGAGGTAAATAGGGAAACTGAGGCAGAAAGACTGGAGAGAAAAAGCAGTGATAGAACCAGGGTTTGAAATTAAGCTCTTCCAAAGCACGTACTGCAGTTTCATTTTTATAAGACATCTAGTAGCACTCAGTTACTCCTCAGATGGTGACATTATGAGTACAGAGACAGCTTCACAATTCATCAAGCTTTATTTGGTTTTTGTTGCTGTTTTTAAAAATCATGCACAGAAAATGCAGTAAGAATCTTCCCTGCTGGTGTGTGAATCAATCCAGAGCTCCTGCAATTGGCCATGGGCAGATAGTCATCAGCAGAGGCAGCTTTATCTGGTATAAGATCCAGCCCTCAGCTGCTTGTCACCACCTCTCTACCTGAGACAACTAGCCTTGCAGATCTGGTGGTGCAGACAATCACATTGAGTGCTTCCAAAAAGACAGCTGGTTTAACTTACGCTGGTTAAATAGGTGATCTGATCTAACCTTGCTGATTTTGTACCAAGAGAGTGAAGATGAGTTCTGTCTGCAGATCCATGAGGTCAGTCTCCCAAGGCAGAAGAGACATTAGCAGCAGCTCACAGAAAGAACCTCTTCCACCAGCACAGCTGTCTTTAGAATCAGTGTATGTCTACAGCTTAAAATGCAGATCCATCTGTCATTCTGATCAATGGTGTTCCATTAGAACATGTTAAATATTTCCCCTACAGGTAATCCATATATGCATGAAGTTATCAGTACTCCCTCTGACTCAGAAGAAGGCTGTGCACTGGCCAGGACAGCGCACATACTTCCAAGTATGTAGTTCAGACAGAAAAGAGCAAAATGCCTTTTTTTTTTTAATTCAACTTTTCTGCATCTCTTTCGTGGGAGGCATTTTTACACAGAGAGCTCCTGTACTGTTCCAAACACTTGCAGACCATGAATTAGGCATCATGCATACAAGAGTGAAAAGCTTTAGAGACAGTTTCCAGCCACCTCAGCAATATATAAACAAGATCAGAAGCTAGTAGGCTGTCCTGTGACTGAAGTCCTTTCATACGACCTAGCCAAGTAGCTCTGGAGATAAGAACAACAAGAAGAGACAATAATAGCTGCTGACTATACATTTGGGAGAGGGGGAGGGGGGGCTTCATTCAGAAGCCCAGATTACGCTCTGCAGCCCTTCAAAGAAATGGGTTTGGGCTGCAGTAGATCTTTGCTCCTCCTTACCTCTCCACAAATCCTGCCAACATACTGACAGGCTGGTGTCTCTGTTTCCATGTCTTTAAAAAAATAGACATTCTCTTTGTGGATGGTCTTTGACTCCAACCTTGCCTTCCCCAGTGTAATGATGGAGATTGGACTGGCCCATAAAACAGAAGAGCGAATTTGTTCATGAATGATCACGTTTCTACTGTTCTTCAGCTTGGCTAAACACTAGTTCTCTTCCCAAAGGGATGTAGCCTGAAGTTTGATGACAGATAAAAGTGATGAATAATGTAGGAAAAAATAGTGGTGAACAAAGAAAGATAGAGCCTTTGTAGACACACAGTCTTAGAGATGTGGCAAGGGAAACAATAAGCAGCAGTCCATTTTAAGGCAGTCTATAATTGTGACTACATAAGAAAGCTTACACAGCATGTAATGTTCTGCCTAGGTATGGCTACTATGGAGAACCTAATTCCAAGTGATTTGAATTGAGTTCAGCTGAATTATGTACCTGTTGGATCTTCCACTTGAGTAGTAATACTGAAGACATTTTTCCACCACATTTTTACTTTTATTAGCACTTACTAAACAGATAATTGGGGGAGGGGAGGGCGATGCAATGTGTTATTTCAAACCTTTAAAATAGTCTTTTCCATCCAGCACATATATTTGGTTTATACCGTACCCATTTCTTCTTATCCTTCAGCTTCCTAAGTTTGCTGAAGAAAAGGGTCAAATATACTATCCAAATCCACCAAAAGATAGTGGTCCTCAACACCGCTTTTAAAGAGCTAGAACATAACCTCTATCCAAGAAAGGGCTCTGGGGATCACAACATAGAATCGGGACTTCACAAGTAAGCATTTTTTGTTAAATTCATTTACTTGGGGTAGCAATGAAAGACCACAAAGTGGCAGCCCCTAAATTTCTCAGTGAAATTCATTTTTTGTCATTTAGTAACAAAGGCCATAAAAACTGTAAATTATCTGTGGTTTTTCAGGGGGGCTGTGCATTAATTCTGATTTTCCTAACCAAGAAAGATGTGTGACAATAAAATATGTCTCCCTTAAGGAAGAGGTCCTATGAATCCCCTTATCCTGGATAACTATTACATGAAAGCAGCTGGCAAATTAACTGGAGAMCTAGGTGAAGACATGGAACTAGTAAGTACTGCATTTACCAAGAATTTTACGCTTCTGCCACAAGTAATACTGGCAAGAGTATTACCAGATTCAGTTAGCAGAATTAAGCCTTCCCTTTGATAATGCTTATGTGCAGGGCAAGGCTCACTCTAAAACAGAGGCAAAAGTTCAGTATACTAAATCAGTCTTGACACAGCTGGTTAACAGAACTTCTGTAATGGATTAATGAGTTGTTCAGGGTTTGCAGGGGGGAAAGTTATTCTGATTATCTGCCTAATTTTTATCTTACCATTTAATGTTGCCACCAATACATGACAGCAATTCAAATGACCTTTTGGCTTGAGAAGTATGAGTAACTGTCTCCATAAAATGAGTTGGCAGCTCTCATGTGAATGGTGCAGCACTACAGAGACTGAAACATATTGGCTGGATGTTCAGCTGGTGTTACAACCCCACTGAACTCATCATTGTGTATTTGATAAGTGACCTACTACCATGGCAGACTATTGCCTCCTTACTAACTATACCAGTTTAAGTTTGTCAGAGTTTCTGTGATTCATCCTCCTCCATTTACGTGAGTGATTTGCCTTTCTTCCTTAAAGGTGCATCAGTAACATCATCAGATTCTATTTTAATGCAAAGATTTACTCTAAAGAATGTATAAAACTGTATTGTAAAACATGTTTATTGTCTTCAACAATTTTTATATTATGTGTGGCCTGCATAAAAGTGAAAAAATACTATTTGTATTAAATGCTACTCATGCAAATGAAGCATAACATGGTATATAAGCACAGCAAATCAAGTTGAGCTGCTTTTTGATAACGCATCATTACCCGTAATGCTTTAAGCCATTCAGTGACACCTGCACGTTGTCATGCAGAGTACATACACTCGTCTAATTTATTCTAACTAACTAAGCAATTCTGCAGGTAAAAGAGAAGGAATGGATTCCTGTTCACCCTTCCACAGCACTGCTGGCTTTACAGCACTTCCAGGTTCAAACTGCACAGACACACAAGAAGCAGGGCAACTAAGTAAGATGCTGTCATTTTCTTCCAGTCCAAAAATGGCCCTGGACATAAAGTCCCCCAAATTGTCCTGCTTTTTTTCTAATGGATTAAAAAAAAAAAAATCCAGGTAAGGAAATCCCTTTTGAAATGGCATTTACAAGTTTCTGATCATTGAATCCCTGTATCAGAAATGGAAAAGCTGTCTAGCTTTTTCTCCAGTGTGATGAAGAAACAAATGTTTCGCTTTATGACGATGAACAATTTAAAGAACACTTTCAACAGCTTGTCTCTGGAAATGAAAATCCAAACTAACAGCTTACATTAATTCAAAACTGAGTAGTTTTATTGCCCTCTGGCTTCCAAAGTGTGATTGGCAGAGGCCTACCCTGGGCCATGCTGATTTATCTGAATATTATTCCACTTAAAGCATACATATGTTAAATATCAAACACTCAGACTGTTCAGCACAGTAACTGCTGAAGACTATTTTTTGGCTATAGGACTCAAAAGTACTTTATGTTTGAACAGTTCCTATACAACATGGCTTTGACTCTGCACCAGTATCTGAAGCTTCAACAGTACAAATGATTAATACAGGGTAACAGTATTCAGTGCGTCAAACTGTGGTTGAGAAAACTAAAAAGCCACATGCCAGTGAGCATCCTCAGTCCCACTTGCAAGAGTTCCTAAAAGAAGTTAAAAACACACTAATGCAATTCACCGTTTATACTATCATATTGTTTATGAGACCACAAATGGGAAGACAGATGCTTACAGAATAAAGAAAAAGAGAGCACAAGACATCTATACCCATTTATATCTTGTGCATTGGGGTGGAGCAGAATATTTTCTTTTCCAAAGCATAAAGGCTGACTTTAAGCTCCCTATGTGGCAGGGTAGTAACGAATGTCTGGGCTGCTTCCCTTTGTCTGGGAGACCCCTAACTGAGCCATTTCACTAGCCTCAGACAATGGTCTGCTAAAATAAGCAGTCCCTGCTAAAATAAGAGACTTAGATGACAGTGTAAATCCTGTTACTTCCTCCGTATAGGAGGAAACATTTCTGCCTAGTTTCTCACAAGTGAGACCTCTTGAAGGTGCACTGTATGTTTACTTCTAGGTCAACGTCCCCATGAATCAATTCCGCAAGAACAGTACTCCTCCAGCGTTCAGATGCCTCCGCCTTTATTCAGGGTTCCCACTGTTATAGTCAGATACTCAGGCACTATGCTGAGTAAAATAAAAACAGTGGCCAGTCTAGGTCAGCAGTGTAAAGTGACAGAAAGCACAGACCAGAAATGGGATGTGAGCCTAGAGCAGGCCACTCTGTCTCAGACATGCGACCAGGAAGTTCATTATCTGGATACAAGGCCGCCAATAAACAAACTTCAGAAAATCACTGACACATTGCAAACAGAAGCATTGTTCAGGAAGGCCTGAACTTGAATCCCTTCCAAAACCTGCATGTTCCCTTTCCTCTAYGAAGACTGCAAGCCCAGACATTTGGATCAACATACAATATGGGAAAACCCAGCTAGTCTAAGTAAGCCAGGCTTACCACTGGACGTAAAGAGTGAGGAAAGTARAATTTTGTTGCACAAGCTTTGGCATCAAAAAGCATGTTAGCCTTCATGGAGACCAGAGGACGGGCCAAGAGAGACAGCACTGCCTGAATGGATCCCTAGCTGTGAGAATCCTCAGCACCAGACAGCACTGCTGGAGCTGCAGCATTACTTCTCTAAGACAGCAGCACAAAAACATTTTCATGATTCCATAAGAGCAGAGACAAAAGACCTCAGAGATAACATTACTGAGAGAAAGAGATACAAATTCTATGGTTTCAATGCTTTTTATTTTTTTAACTGACACATTCCTTGGTCCTTTAAAAACAGAGTAATAAATAAAAAGTACCTCAATACAAGCTGTCTGTCCTTTCCTAGAGAACCTCAGTAAATTCAAACAGTAAAGAGAAGAGCAGCTAGGGTAGCCCAGGACATGTGCAGCCTATTTGAGAAGACTAGAAGAGCTTGTCTTGGTCTAGAGGCTGTGAAAACATGACTTTTCTTGAGAAACACATTAGTGGAGTAAACACTGGTTACCAAAAGAGCTGGTTCGTTAAAGGCCAAATGGATTTACAAATGAGTGTTACAGTCTGACTGGGAATAAACTTAGGCTGGGAACTGCAAGATGGTTTTTAATAGCCACAGCAGGGAGGTTCAGGAATAGCTCTTCTATAGATGAGGAGAGGATCAGAAAACAGGCTGCTTCAGAATGGGCCTGACCAGTTTATGAAAGGAGCTATGACACAGTTTCCAGCAACAGCTGGGGATCATAGTTACTGACCCAATAAGGCCCTTTGCAGGCCCTCACAAGCACCAGGCTTCCAGGTCAAAAGGACCCTCTGCTACTCTGCAGGGAGTCAAACGCCAACAATGTCAGCACTACCGCACACACACAGGGACAAACATGATGCTCGTGAGCTGTGGAGTCTCTTCGTCTGTGCACAGCACATTCCCAAAGTCCCCATGCTCTAAGGTTGACCGTGGTCTCTCCAAGCCTACATTCCTATGTCAGACCCATTGTGGCTTGTATTTCAGACTCTTCTCTTTCCTTTTTTACTCATTGTCTAAGACAGGAATGTTTCAGAGAACTGGAAAGGCCATAGAGACTGTTTTTGAACGGCAGTGAAGACTGGTAGAGGGAGAATGGGATTTAGCAATCTCTGCAGGGCTTTGAAGGAGCTTTAGAATGAAGCAGGTAAGCTACAGAAAACGTAATCTGTTATTAGGAGTTAGCCCTAGATGGCTGCAAGTGGTCAATATAGTAGCTAAGGATTAATAGCGGGCATTAACTTGGTAGTTATAAAAATAGTTAAGAGCAAGATGTAGGGACAGAACAGCTCTGCTGCTGTGTTGTGCTTACTGAGCTGTTTAGGATTCCTGGAAAGTGTGAACAAAAACCAACCAAACAAAAAAGTCCCCAAATGCAATATATTTAAACATCTTAAATACTTTTTGTAAAGCCTTTTGAAAATAAGAAAGCAGCAAAGGAAACTTTAGTGGAAAGCTATCTCATAGATTAACAACTGGCTTTGCAAACGGAATGCAAAGAATAAGCTTAAATTGCTATCTTCTGTGTGCTGACAGATTAATATTGCTGCTACCCAGAATTCAGGAACATAGCTAATACTGGTTCAATTAATATCTTAAGGAGCTGCAGCCAAGTGGGGATTAGAGAAGCAGAAACAGTACGTGGGCATTCATTGGCTTTTTTTAACTGCTTAATTAAATGAGGGATTATTCAGTTTTTTCCCAGAGAGGACCTGAAGAGGGAGCAAAATGCCATTGTATTTTTCACTGAGACTTTTTTCATTGCAATCTTCTAAGCTGTCCCATTAAAAGATGAGATATATTCCCCTCTCCCTTCAAGCAAATTGGCAGAGTTCAGGAGACTGTCAGGAACATACACTGAATATTCGGCTCAAACAAAACCATGCTTCCAGGTAGTCATTATCCACTGGACTTCCCTTTACAGGAAGAGATACTAGCAAAGAATCATGGCAGAAATGTAAATCCCTGATTACTTTATTCATGTGTGAGATCTTCAGGAGGCCACTCAGGACACAGTGCCCCAGCACTGCACTGTGCTCTTTTCTGTGCAAGTATTCAGAGTACAAAGGAATCAGTGGCTACCAAGAGGATATAAGGAAAAYGAAGGAGCGAGAGAGCTTACTTTCCATTAGGAGAGGATACTCACTTTCTATCCCACCTTTACACATCTCAGAAACAATCAGGCTTTTGGTTCTTAAAACAGAGATGATTAATGCATTTATTAGGACACATGAAGAGTACAGGAGAGTATCTAGAGAATTTAGTACAAGAGTAACTGAGCAGCATAATAACTGATGAAATTTAGAAGTGAAGTATGAAGAAACATACTGCAAAGAACTGTTGAAGACAAATGGGTTTTAAAATAGTTGTTACCTCCTGGAGGAACGATTTCAAAATAAGTGCAGACTCCTGCCTTTTGCTCTGCCTCTAGCACCCTTCAAGAGAGATTAATGTTAAGCTGCAGAGAAGACAGAATATTATGTTATTTCATAATCCTTGTGTATCTTGCATTTAGTTTTCTTCAGCACATTTCATAAGTAACAAAAAGCAAAACAGTCTGGAAAAAAGCAACAATTATTAAAAAGAGGGGATTAGTTACGCCCCAAGAAAGATACGTGAAAACTGAACTTGTTCTTTCTGGGGAAAAAACCCAACCAAACCAAACCCAAACCCAAACCCAAACCAAACCAACCCAAACCAACCCAACCCAACTCCTCTTACAAACAAAAAAACCCCAACAACACCCCCCCCCCCCCCCCCCAAAAAAAACCAACAACAAACAAAACAACCAAAACTAAAAGCTACAACTCAGGAATGAGTACAAAACACATTTACTACAGAAAAGTTTCATCAGTCATTTGTATCATGTACCTGTAAGCCCCTGAATGAAAAAGCTCTGGGAGTTTTTGTTTGGTCAAATTCATCAGACAAAAGAAGAAACTTAGAAAGTACACTCTAATTTACTTGTTTAGTTTTCTGCTTGCAATGTGATGAAGGCAAAGAGCTTAATATCATTTAAAAAAAAGGCTTAGAGACATATCCTAGGTGCATAAGAAAAATATCTCCAATGCTAGTAGTTTGGATTAAGTTTTCTCAGTGCTCTGAGACTTCATGTTTTAGGATAATAAGCTCATCCTGGGCAGTTTTTAGTGTCCGCAAAGCATCCAGCATTGATCATTGTCAGAAACAGTGCTAAACCACTAATCTGCTCTGATATAACACTTGACACATTCCTAAAGTCGTATGTAAAAATAAGCAGACAATGAAGCTGGGATATTAAAACCTGATTCTAAAACTACCAGCCAGGTGATTACTTGGTTACAAAAGTCTTGAAAACTTGACAGCAAGTCACAACAGGCAGCAAAACCAGCATAAGATTTCTGCAGGGAGGAATCCCACCTCTCCACTGACAGAAACATCCCATGGGTGCTACCATCAGCAGCAGTGATTTATTCTCAATGAAGAAGACATCTATGAATCATGAACATTTTGTCTCGTGACTTGGTCAGGCTTCACATTCATTAGCTCCTACTGCTGCCATACACAGAGCCCTCGTAGCTCTGCAGAGAACTGGGTATGCACTTAAAAGCATTAAGCCTGCCATAGCACACTAGTTTTATTTCTATAAGAGAACAGAGCTATATTTGCCAGATTATGGCCTTATTTCTACTTATATTATAAATGGTTTCTCCTTTGAAAATCGTAAGGTAAGTAAAGCTTTTATTTTTTAAGACTGTCATCTGAATCGTGGGGCCATGCTAGTGCTCTTACTTCACGAAAGGTCCTCCAGTCTGGCCTATAGCTTAAATACAAGAACTGTGTAGGCTTCAGTAGATTACGTTAGATTAGCATATCATCATTACATAAGGAGACCCAACCATACAAATCTCCTTACAAAAGGAGTCTTAATTTGGAGCTTTTCTCAGGGCTAAGTTGATGCTTTGGAGACTAAATTGACAATATCTTCATTTAAGCTGCTGCAGAAGTACTTCTTACGCTACAGCTTGGATTATTCAGAAGATAATGTCCCAACTGATCATGTAAATGAGAGGACAGTAATCTTTGGATCCCACAGATACACAAAGCAAATGTATTATCGATGTACGCAATTGTCATCCCCTCCAAACAGGATAGGGCTGAAATTCTTCCAACTGTTGATTCATTAGAAAGAAAAATAATTTTTTTAAAAATTGAAAATGTGGCAGCTTTGACCAATTACTTGCCACCTAAAAATAGCAATTGAGGCCAGAAGAAATTACTGTTCTTGTAGCATGTTTTTTTGTCAGGTGGAATCAGACTCTCAGACAATGTACAAGGCCATTTATTATACCTCTTTTACTTTAAGCTTTCCAGTAAACCATGGCACACTCCACAATAGCATGAGACTAGCTTTAAAGTTAAAAACGTAATGATCTTAATAGAATGATATCCTTTTATTTGTCTTTCAGTTCTTGAGTCCTTAAAGTTAATTTTAAAGTTCTTTTCCAAAAGCAACAAAATTCTGTTTTTAAGAAAAGCTGAACTTCTGACAAATTTCTAGGTCCTGAATCTTTTAAATGTGAATGTCCTTGTGAGTTAACTTAATTAACTTTGGCCTTGAGTCCAAAAATGTTCTTTTTTTTAAATGATGATCTTGAATCACCTATCTTTTTAGCCTACTTTCACTATGGGAACTGGTTTATAGAGATTCAGAATGAGTTTTCTGATAGTAAAACAGAAGTTGATGCAGTCCTATCCTAGGACAACTCCTGCATTTGGAAGTCCTTTCTTGCTATTCCATGCTTCATTGCAAATTACCTGACTTTATGCATTTTATGTTTTGTACTCACTACTCCTCTATAGTCATCCGAACTGTTGTGTTACTTGCCTCAAACCATGAACTGATTACAGAGAAGTTGTATCCCACACTTCTGTCTACCTTATACTGAAGTCCAAGGCCTCATTATACTCTTCTGTGAGTCTACAGATAACCAGACCATCTGTCAGTCTACAAGCAGCTACCAGAACAAACGCTTGAGCAGGGCAGTCCAGTATCTCAGCATAGAAAAGACAGGCATTGAGTCAATGTTCTCAGCTGGAGGTCTGTGTCTATTTTAAGCTGACCAAGAGTGATTCTGAACCCTGGATCTTCTTTACCTACCCAGCTCCCCACAGGCCAGATGCTGGGAATGACAGAGACCTCTACCTACACCAGTCTTGGGGACACTTCATCATAAAATAAATGGGTACCAAATAAATCTCCATGCCTGTGACGTAAATCCACAGCATCAAAGAACGGACAAAGTACTTCGGTATTTTCACACCTGTTAAACTCATAAGTAAATTTATCACTCAGTAAGTCATGGTATTATAATGGTTGTGCAATTGATTCAGCTATGAAATATTTTGGCAATCTTCCAGATGCCTGCTCTGCTTCGCACTCTGGCTGGATTGGCTGCTGTCTCTCTACCTGTGTTACCTGCCATTTTTTTGATCGCTTACTGCAATGGTGAGCAGCACTGCCTCACCCTGTGCCTAACTGGAGTCTACAACAACATCCTAGCCGGTCAATTCTCCACCTCTCTGTTCACTTGAAACCTGTCATAGTAGAATATCCCTTATTTCCCCTAGTGCCAAGTAGTTGGACCCACAGCCCTACAAAACTCACTCTCCAAAACCACAGGAACAGCAGATAGAGAAAGAACTCTAAGTTCTGCCTTCATCTGCCACTCTGCACTCTGGGGTGCAGAAAATATTTCTATGTCCCACTCCCAAATATTTTAGCTTTATAACACAGGCATGTGACAATACAGCAGCAGTTCTTTTTGAGAATAGCTTTTATCTTTTCAATAATGGAAAATATGCATTGAATGCAATCCAGATATTCAAGTCAATATAACACCTGTCATTTAAAAAAAAAAAAAATCACAATGTTGTCTGACGCAACTGCATAAAGCATAAATACACTGCCACAAGAAATTACTATGAACAGAGCTTAAAATAAAACCAAGACTTGTTTGATAAAAATGTTACACAAAAGTAGATGCTATGCACAAATTTAGCTTTGTCTAAGAAGGAACCTAATATGTAGTGACCCTTAGCAACTGCAGCATCTCAGAGACTCCACCTTTCCAGCTGTTCCAAGCAGTAGCACATCTGCCTTCTGTGTCTTAGACTGTGTAAAACACAGCAAGCAGCAAAGATTAGAGGCATGCCATTCATCAGGCATTTTTACTCACTCTTCAGTCTATAATGTTTTCCATCTTTGTTCCTCACCTGTTTGGGTGAACAGGTTCCTGTCTTCCATCCAAATGCCCTGTAAAAGACATAAGGCCATCAGTATATTCCAAATGACAGGACTTGCACCGTAACAGTGTTGAAAAGTAACCCTCAAAGCATACGTTTGCCACTGCAGAATATTTCTGAAGGATCCTAGCATCAAGAATTTTTCAACCCCAGCCCAGAATCGCTCTTTCATGTTGATAAACCAGGCTTTGAAAAAACTATGGAGAGATACACCTTTCTCCCAAACAATTTCAAAGGCAAAGAAAAAAAAAAAAGCAGGTCTTCTGAACAGCTTCAGTACAATTCAGAAATCATAATGGTGCAAATTAGTCAGTACTGTTTTGTGATGAGGTAAGATTTATGACTCAGGTCATAACTCAAGCTCTTCTTAAAACCAGCTCACACCACCGTGACTACAGCACAAATCACGGACTCACCAACACTGGCACAGTTAGTGGGTAACTAGCAGCAGCTCAGGCTTGGCCCACTTCCACGCAGGAAGAGGATGAAAAGAGGCCAAGGTACTCAAACACCTAATCCCTGGTGATTTCGACACAAGAAGTGGGTTCTAAGGTATTTGTCAAAGACCAAACAAGAAGTTTATCACAGAACTGAGAAGAAAAACCATGTTCTCCTGAGTTCCAGCCTCGGCCCATAAGGCCACCTTTCTTCTTTTATCTGCAGTGTACCTCTTAAAGAGAACTGGTTGGCTCTTTTGCCATGTTTCCTTTAGTATTGGACTTCACACATGTGGTTTATTTTTCCTTCCTTTGGGACAGAATTACATAGCAATAATTCTGATTGCAAAATAACTATTGTTCCGGTGGGTAATGGTCTGAGGTAGTAAAAAGACAAAGGTATTTCAGATGTAACCACAGTGAATAACTGAAAGACTAGAATATGAACCTTCTAGGCAAACCACACCAAGGCAGACAGTCTAATGAATGTTAATACATGTAGGAAAGCAATAATGCATTGAAAATGGGCCCTAAGTCATTTTAGTTTACTCCAGCAATTCAAACCCACAAAGCCAGACAAGCCTTCACTTTGTCTTCAGCATTGCCTCTGGAAGTCCCACAACATATTCTGTCCTACAGAGGAAGTCATACGACATGTGCGGGATTCACGCATAACATACACTATAAATGCTGTATTTAGCAGAGAAGGGTAAAATTTCACTATTAGTTTGTCCTACCGCAGAATGTTTCAAAAAGTAAAACACTGGGCACCTTGAATAACCCCCCTTCCTGCACCTTCTACTTTATTTACAGACCAGTTTTTACCACTGTGTTGCTCCAGATTCACACTTAGGAACGCTCAAATGGGCTTAAACAAGTAAGTGAAGTCCTCTCCATTCAAGATACCTCTTCTTACTGATGAAAACACATCTTCTAAACTAGTATATTTTATATTAGGCAAAACCTCTGCTTACACTAACAATACAGTATGCAAACCCACAAATACTCCATTTGTATCATTTACACCTTCATGAAAGGGTATTACATCATAACGGCTGGCAGTCACTCACACAGCAGACATCTGCGTGGTCAGGTGTAAGGCAGAGAAGACAACAGTTCATTTTACAGACTGATTTTTAGCATACTAATCTTTAGCGCCGAAAACCTCACAGGTTCAGTATTTTCCCTGAGAAGATTTTTTCCTTATTTCAAAAGTTTATCAAAAACTGATTCAACTGTCTTGAGTTAAGGCGCAGTTTTCAAAAACAGCTTCCTGGAGAATAATTAAAATAACTGCTACAATGTCCCTCCACATGCATGAGAAAGGTTAACTGTGAAGCTCAACATGCAATGCTCAGTATGGAGCATACAAATTTAGAAGGCAAAACCCAACAAAAATTAAGAGTGTTCCAGATGCTTGAAGTCTGCATTCTGTGAAGAAAGGGAGAACCTTTGAATGGATGTCACTGGGCATCAGTCCACATCAAGTGCTTAAAGAAGCTTAAGAATTTACACTACTGTAATTTCTTAAAGCAGCTTAAAAGGTACTTTCAGCTCCTTCCTCTTTTAAAGATAAGAGAGACCAGGGGTCTTATCATGAGTCTTGTGATATTACGTTACACACATCTGACTCCTGGAATCATACAAGACACAGAAGCCTTACTAAATAAAATTACAGTCCTTACAATCACGGTGACAAAGTCTAAAAACATGAGTGAAGTGCACCATGAAGGTTCTAAACCAAATGGCAAATAAAAGAAACAGAGAATGCATTTAGTTTTTAAACTAGTATCTTTCCAGTCAACCTCTTAATCCTGGGAGTCTGACATGATTTAAGATTTGAGTTGGGCAACAACAAAAGTCAAGATGCCAATTTAAAGTGGTTCCATTGCATGCATATTACCTCACTCCCCATTAAATATATGAATTTAACTGTGTATCATAAGCAAATTAGTTTTATTGTGGTAAGTGTACTGTCAAGAAGATTACAGGTGTTCGTTGTTAAAGTTTAGGAACATATTAATAAAATATTTTGTATATACCTTGTGATGAAACGTTAGAAACTGCACAAACGTGTCTCATGCTCTAGACACCATTGGAAAACAATGCACTCTCTCCGAACTAGGAAGTGGTAATTTGCTGAATTCCTATGAATTGTCTGCAAAATTCTGCCATCAGAGGAGCCTTTGATCTATTTTTACCCTGTCCTCATTCCCTCTTGCTTCATGTTGGCCCTTCAGGTGAGCACTGCTCCACAGGGCAATTACAGGAGCACACTTACACCAGTTCCAGCATAGCATAAAAGCACACACAGAAAAAGCTTTTCAAATGCCAGACAGTGGGAAATTCTCAGTTTTAATGACCATAGTTAAGGCRAACAGTTCACCTCTTGTGATCACTGCCTTTTGATCACTGGACATTATTACAGTAGGCTTTTTTAACAGCTCTTCTTCCTCCTTGCCAAGGAGAGTGAGATGGCAGTCATGTCTGAAATACATTATGTAAATTCTGTTTATAAGTCCACAACATACGGCCATCAACACATCCTCTTCAAGCACCACAACGCTGCCCACCCTGCTGGGAAGACGTCTGGCCCATCTTCCTCTTTTCCTGTGGCCGTCCCTTGCGTTAATACTCTCACCTTCTTCAAAACTGTATGACTTTAGCACGCCGCCCGCGCACCTGCTCCCCCTCAGCTCCAGGGGGCGGCACTGGCGGGCGCCCCGGGCCAGCCCTTCTCGAGTCTGCAGGGTTTCAGCCTCACTTTTGCTACCTGCGACACTTCCACCTCTCTATTCTCTAGGCTCCCTTGAAGAAGTTTTTAAAACCCAACGACAGGGACGGCGGCGGGCAGCACTTTGCTCAGGTTCACCTCACGAGAAGCCCCGCCCGCCTCACGGCTCCTTTCCCCACCCCTGGAAGCCGCCACAAACCGCCTGCGGCAACGGCCCCCACAGCCCCCGGGGTGGGGGGGGGTGGGGGGGGCGGGGGCGCCCGGTCACGTCACGGCCCAGGCCCCGCCCACCGCGTCGCTACGCGGCCGCCCGAACCGCTCGCTGAGGTCGCAGCCCGCTCGGGGCGCCGCGCGACCCTTGCTTCGCCTTCCACTGTGCGCATGCGCTCGGAACCCGACCCCGCGCGCCCCGCCGTTCGTTACGTACCAGAGTTACGTATGACGCCATTCCGCAGGGAGGGGGGGGAGGAAGCCCGGGGCCCGCCGTTGCAACCTACACCGCTAGCTGCCAGCGCCGTGACGTCCCCCTTGGTGGACAGGCGTTACAACCAATCAGAGGTCTACGGGCCGGCACTTGATTGGTTGTCACGTCGGGAGGGGCGGGCCGAGTGCCGGTGTAGCTTGGTTGCGGCAACACCGGCTTACATAGGGCGGAGTACGGCGTGTCCTTGGGCTCAGACGGCGGACGGTGCGGGAGTTACCGGGGTTGTGGTCACCGCCGTGGGCGCAGCGTCAGCGGGGCGGCCGGCCAGGCAGGTGCGGGCAGCAGCGGCCTGGCCTTGGGTCCCACTCGGCCTGGGCCTGGCGCTGTGGCCCGGCGGGACCGTTAGTCCGGGGCGGTGAGGCAGCTGGGCGGGAGGGGGTGAGGGACGGGGGGGTGGTAAGGCAGCCGGGCGGGAGGAGGTGAGGGACGGGGAGGCCCTCGTCTGTCCTGAGAGCGCGGTTCCCGCCTCCGTGGGCCGGGGAGCCCGGGGCCGCGGCGGAAGGTCACCGCGGGGCCTAGTGGCCCCAGCTCTGGCGGCTGCGGCCGGGGGTCCGGAGGGAGGGACGGGGGGGACCCGGCCTGCCCGGGCTCTGCCGGCGGCCGCTCGAGGTCGGGGGTGGCGCGGCCTGTCCCGCGCGCCCTTGCGGGGTGAGGGCGGCAGTCGCCGCTCTGGGGTCATACCAGGGTCCCCCCGCGCTGGGACCCTGCTCCTGGCCTCAAGGTCAGCCTCCGCGGAGGCAGGGCCGGAGCCGGGAGGTGCGGCTGCCCTTGGGTGCTCTCGCCGCGCCGCGTGCAAATGGCGTTGCTGCTGGGGGGTGCGCGGGAGGCACCCCGGCTGGTGGCGAGAGGGGGGCCGGCCAGCTTTGTGCCTGCCGCCCTCGGCCCAGTCCAAGGTGGTGCGCTGGTGCGCTTTTCCAGCTGAAATGGAAAGACATGCAAACAGTCCTCTTCCTTTACGCGAGATTATTCATGACTAGGAAACTTTCCTATTACAGATATACAAGCTATATATGGAAGTCGTGTTCAATTTACTCTTCAGAAATTATCTCCACACTCTTGAAATGCCCTGGGGCAATTACTTTGGCCGAGGGAAGGTTTTTCCTGCTCTTCAAGCATGTTTATCACCTTGATACCTTTTACATAGTCTAATGATTCTATGCTAATTTTTCAAACCCAGGAGCTATAGCTTGTGGATAGAAAGCGTGCTGGAGAATTACTAGACGGATGGGCCATATATACGGTTTTGTAAACCAACAGGACGCTTTTAAAGCTTCTGTTGAATAGGTGACCTTGAAATTGCGATACTGACCTCTGTGTGTGTTCTTGGTCTAGTACTGAAAATGGGAGATATTGAGAAGGGCAAGAAGATCTTTGTCCAGAAATGTTCCCAGTGCCATACAGTTGAAAAGGGAGGCAAGCACAAGACTGGACCCAACCTGAATGGCCTATTTGGACGCAAGACTGGACAAGCTGAGGGCTTCTCTTACACGGATGCTAATAAGAATAAAGGTAAACTTAAAGCTATTCTTATGAGTTATGAATACTCAGTTCTCAGTGATAGTTTTAGAAGTACTGAAATCTGCCAAAAAGTGAAATAATATGGAAAACAAGAATATAAATGTGTTCGTTATTTTGAAGTCACTATCTTTTTTTCTTCTCTCTAGGTATCACCTGGGGTGAGGATACTCTGATGGAGTATTTGGAAAATCCAAAGAAGTATATCCCAGGAACAAAGATGATTTTTGCGGGTATTAAGAAGAAGTCTGAGAGAGCAGACTTAATAGCATACCTCAAAAATGCCACTTCAAAGTAAAAGTTATCTGCTGCCTTATTTATTTCACAAAGGAGATGGCAATGGAAATGTCTGTGATGAGATTGGTTTTTAAACTTTCTATTTTTACATGTACTGTGTCTAACCTTAAAATCTGTCTCACCCATCAGATAACGTTGCTCACGGTGGGTCACTGGAGTACACGCTTTTTTGGCAGCCATAAACTTAATGGAAACTATGTAATTGGGTTGATTTAAATAACTATAATGTTCAGTCATACTTGATCATAAAATTAAAAAAAAGCCAAACACATTTCCTGCCTCTTCATTGTTTAAAAAAAAATCTATAAATAATCAAATGCGTAACTGTCAACAGCATAATAGCTTTGACAGCCCAACTCTTCCAGATTAAAAAGCAGGGTGTTTTTTGGCATCTTCCACCATACATCTTCTGTTAATTACTTTAGAGACTTTAAGAAAACAAACAAACAAACAAAAAAAAACAAAGGCTAAAAAAAAAAACCCAAGATAATATTTTTCTAAATTTCATCAGTGCTAGGTGTTGTGGTCTATATTAATCTGTCTAAAGCTTGCGATAAGAATGCATTTCATCTGACTTAATTACTATTTGTGAAATGGCAGTTGTGCCCAGCCACATTTCTTTTGTCTAGGGGAAGCATGTAACCTAAGTTATCCAGACTTTGACAGCTGCATGCACCAGTAGCATATAACTCCCCTTCAGAAACATCTTCAGGTTTTTAATTGTTATTGAAACCCATTGTTAGTAAATCTTCCGAAAACAGCCATTCTTGGTGTAATGAACAGAAGAACATCCTGTTCTAGAAATACAAGTGCTAAAGACCAAGCTGAGAGTTATTAAATCTTCTTAATTCAGCAGAAGCATTCACCTAAAATCTACTATTACAGGTAATGACAGATGAAGGGGTATAGGAATGAATGTGCTGGTAGACTAACAGGAGAGTCTTCCTCTGTGCCTGGCTGTAGCCGATGTCATTACTTCTGAAGGTTCTGTTTCGCACAGTGTAAAGCGGTATTTTTAATGTTTTAACTGCTTTTTTTTCATACCAAGTGAATTGTTCAGATGAATGTATTTACTGTGTACCAACAGTAAGGCATAACTCGGAGCAATCAATACTGTAAATTAAAAAAATTAAAAGTCTTGTTTGCTGTATGTGTCTGAAATTAAGTGAAAAATGGTGGGAATGTAGAGAGAAGTTGGGCGTCCAGCTTTACATCATTAGGAAACAAGACAAGCAAAAGCTCAGCATGAAAAAAGCAAATGCTAATGGAGTTGGTCTGAGAAGTACTTACAAGTGTGGCGAAGTTAGAAAGTATTTTGGACTAGAACTAGCAAAGCTAAGCTCTTCCACCAGTGTTCTCTTTAACAACACTTCTGCTGTGTTTCCTGAGTGGGACAGGGGAGAARACAAAGTAGCTTGAAAGTTGTAGCTGTGCTGTAGGATTGGCTGGGTCTGAGTTACGTCAGGTGGAATAGTGCGCTTAATGACTGAGTTGCGAAGGCCTGTTATTCGTAATTAATGAGTGAAAAGAATTAAGATTACTAACAAGTTGTCTCAATGGTTGCTACCACATGTTTTGTGACATCTTTCAAACTATGTGTGCAAGCAGCATTTCCTGCAAATGGAAAGGCAGACTTAATATTAACTAACAGCAGCTTCTTTACTAAAAGCTTGTTAAGAGATACCTTCAAGTTGTAGTTAATGACTGTTCTAGTTTTCAGAAGTGATGTTCATCATAGTACCTCTATGGCTGTGGAGAACTTAGCTTTCACTGTACCAAAATCCTGATAAGAGTAGTTGTAGATACAGAATGTAACCTTACCCAGTCTTCTGAAACGATTACAGTGGATTGCATGGAGAGAGTTGTGACACTTTCTGTTCTGTCAGCACCTTTATGAGATGATAAAAAACTTTGTGATCTCCAAGCTGCTCTTCTTCCCTTGTTGAGCTGGAGAAAAAACGGACTGTAGAGAAGAGGATTTTGCAGTAAGGTGGCATTTAATTCTGCACAGGCAACAATTTACAAAGAGTAAGTTACCCATCATCAGTAAAACTCCTTCAGGAGAAAGCAGAATGTTCCTTTGTCCAAAGTAAGTAGAGGACACAATTTAGCTTGGCTTGTTCTACCTGTGTACCTCAGAGACCTTGGTATAAAGGCAAGTGCAGCGTATACAAGCCACTGAAGATGGAGGAAATTTAACTTTTTAATTCTAGACTGGGGATGCATCCTTGTTTATGTTTTAGGGAAAAGACCCTTCTGACTTTTAAAATTTCATTTTTCTCTCTATGTATACAGCCCTAGATAGCAACAGCTTATAAGATTTGTTGTAGTAGATAACTGGCAGCCATTTACCATTGGACAAACACAATACTATAGTATTTCTACTAGTGGATCAGCGAAGTAAGAGTATTGAAACGGAAAAAGGTTAGATTATCACTTGTTGAGATAAGTGTTAATGCAAGTGCCTGGGTGGGTTTTTTGGAGGGTGAGAGGGAGGTGTCCAGATTGGTTGTGGAATCAAGCTTTAGTTCTTCAATTTCTAGTTTTACAGAGTAGGAGGAGTGTGGTTTGCCTTTGTTTTATGAAGTAGCAAGTTTAGCGTTCTTCTTTCTGATAGTGATACCAGTCTAGATGTTTGGTATTTCAGTAGTTCCTCTACAGTTCCAAATTGGGGAATGCCTTGGCACCATTGCCAAACATTGCACCATCCCTTAAAAATGTTTCTTGGCTACGAGTTTACAGATTTGATGCAGCATAACTTTAAAAACTGATCTTGTAATATTTTTACATGTAGTTATGCAAATGCATCAAGATTGTCAATGTCAATAATTAATGACTGGAAAAAAGGTAAAATTCAGAAGTACACCTTTTCACTGTGTGACTTTTCAAAACCAAAATGAAACATGTAGGATACTTTCAAAAATATAGAAGTTATTTTTTATGCATCCCAGTGAAATTTAGTGATACAGAAGCTCTTTTTTATTTAGTCTTAACAATTCAAGTGTAATCACTCTACAAACAGCTAAATTTGGGAAAGTTCCATTTGTAGCCATCCATGCAGTTGTAGAGAATCGCTTCAGTTAAAGATCTGTTAATTYTAATAGATCTAGTCTTGTGTGGATTATTTAATACTTTCATTTTTTGGTATCAAATACAGTATCGGTGATCCACAATAAATGTCTTACGTTGTACTTCTCTTACGGGAGAGAACAGAAATTAAACAGCTAATAGTTAAGAACTATTAGATATTCTAGTCTCATGTATATCAAAGGCCATTAAAGTGCACGCATTTATCTCTGTGGTAAGTCTTGTCATTTGCCTTTATCAAAAACATCCTAAAAACTCCTCCAGGGCCAAAGTCAACAGAAGTCTCTGTGCTACTGCATATAGGATGAGTTGAACCGTTTCAAACCAATGTCTTGAAAACCAGATTATTTTGGGAGGGGAGCAGCCCAGAGCTAGCAGTAGGAAATGTTAACCCTGGGGAAGTGTGTGAAATCCTGTCCCTTTCCAGCGCTGTAATGGCTGAGTCAGGACTCCAGGTAATTATCGCCATCTGCTCGATTCAGAGCTTGCATGTAAGTACTTGCATGGTTTTTTCCAGGATCGTTCTTTTGATCTGAAATACAGAAAATATGATGGTCACCTTCTGAATAATTAGTTTCTGGTTAGAGGTCTCACAGGAGGTAAGAGATGTGGATGACATGTTTCCTTCTGTGACAGGATATGGATTCACATCCCCAAATTTACAGAAGGCTGCATTAACCACCAAACAACGTGTGCTGGGAAGAATATGCTCTATATGTCTGTTGGAGC
This sequence comes from Oceanodroma leucorhoa, assembly GCA_030449065.1. NCBI lineage: Eukaryota > Metazoa > Chordata > Aves > Procellariiformes > Oceanodroma > Oceanodroma leucorhoa. The sequence continues at coordinate 4,511,250 of JASVER010000033.1, read as the reverse complement.
TGTCATTATGCAAAAGAAGAGCCAGAAAGAAAATGAGCAAAGGAGAAGCTAACTACAGCATAGTGTTCAAAACATATACCTTGGAGCAGGGGAGAAGGTGTGTTCTTTCCAGGTTGTTTATGCATTTAATTTTGAACAGTCCTGGATAAAAATAAACCTGGCAGTGGAGATCAGAAGTCATTACTCTGCTGGTTTTACATCTCATTAATGCTGTGCGCTGCAGCTTGCTCAGGCAGTGTGAGCCCCTGCCTTGTTCTTTTCAGAATCACCCACTCTCCAGATGCGTCTTCCCCTTCCTCATTCTCCATGCATTAAAACATATTTTTGTATGTAAAACTGTGCTGTCCCTGTCTTACCACACTGCCAGTCTTTTGGTCATAAGCACTCAAAAGCTGTTGAYGGAAATACTGAGTAGTGTTCTCATCCTTACAATAATCTGCAGAAATTCACTGCTGATGTCCCCATTCAGTCGTGACTGACTGGTGACAACTTCTTTTCAAGATGTCTGATGGTTCTTAATCTATGTGACATTGCCTTTTACTGATCTTTTTTAATTCTAAATTTTTAATAGAGCTAACTAAAGCAGGTAGAGTTTTATGTGGCTTTTACCTGCCTACTGTGTCTCAGGTTTGGGTTATTTTTACTATGATATGCAGCATGATGATGTGAGCATTCCCTGATGTGTAGTACTTCCAGACAAGTAGGAAAAATGCACCACATACACTGAATTTTTAAAATATCGTTGGTGTCACCTACATGTCACTGGTGGCCTCAGGAATCTGGTGCTCTTACCCAGGTTTCATTCCAGGAACGTGCCTACGCTGACTGTAACCAGCCTTTCTCTGAAAGCATTTCTCTTATTTCTCCTCCCACTGCTGATTCATTGTTTGGAGAACAGAGAGGAATGGAAATCAGACTTCTCCATATCTTACCATGTTTCCTATAGGACTCTGTCATTTTATTTCCAATTATTCTGTCAGTTTACCTGCTATTGATATTAGATCTGGAGTTCTTCCAGTGCTATTTTTAAAGGAAAGGTACCACATTTTCAATTCCACAAATTTTTGCTATAATTTTAATTCTAATTCTCATGTTCAAATTATCACTGGTTAGCTTATCCATCTGGTCTTTCTCTTCTTCATTTTGCATGTTACTCTTACAATTTATACTTCTTTGTTATTGGCTGAACTGCAGGCAGCTTCTTGTACTTTACTATTCAAACGTACTCTTTAATTTACACATCTCTCAACTCTGTAGTGGACTGTTTTTTGAAGTTTCCAGGTAATCACTTTACTTGAAGAATCCTTCTTTCATTGCCTTCTTCATTGTTTAAAATCTTTTTTTTTTTTATTCACTGAAAAGTGTTCATTTTTTAACTATCCCTCACACAATGATGTTATATTTAATTATTTTGTATACACCACTGTTTCGGACCCAGCTATCTTTATGTATTGAACAAGGCTGAGAGAGTTGGGGTGGTTCGGCCTGGAGAAGGCTCCAGGGAGACCTTATAGCAGCCTTCCAGAACCTGAAAGGGGCCTACAAGAAAGATGGGAGGGGACTTTTTACAAGGGCGTGTAGTGATAGGACAAGGGGTAATGGCTTTAAGCTGAAAAAGGTAGATTTAGATTAGATATAAGGAAGAAATTCTTCACTGTGGGGGTAGTGAGGCACTGGAACAGGTTGCCCAGAGAAGTTGTGGATGCCCCATCCCTGGAAGTGTTCAAGATCAGGTTGGATGGGGCTTTGAGCAACCTGGTCTAGTGGAAGGTGTTCCCTGCCCATGGCAGGGGGGTTGGACCTAGATGACCTTTAAGGTCCCTTCCAACCCAAACCATTCTGTGATTCTATGATTATGTCCTTCACATGGATACCTGAGAAATAGTCTTTACTTGTGAGCCTCAGACACATGCTTCCAAAAAGCAATCATGGTAAGTGCTGAGAAACTTCTGTAACTGGCACTATTTGATCAGATTATTGCTTACACCAAATGAACAGGAGGGGGAGCCAATGCACTAAAAAGCTGCAGAAGAAATAACATGCGTTTGAAGGTAATTTTGAACAAACCTCAGACAGTTTGAAAGACGAAGTTCATTCGTACAAAAAGCAGTTTTACTGCAAGTGCTCAGCAAAAAGCGCTGGAGGTGATTAGTGCAGCTGAATGCATTGACACGTCTGCAACAAGTTTAGGGTCTTCTGAATTCTTAAACTGATTCATATTTCATCACGCTAGCTCAAGTTTGAAATAGCCTGTATTGAATTTCAACCTATTCAAATGGTAAAAGATTCATTTAGAAAGCAAAATGTTTCTTTCTGACTCCTCAAGGAATCTTAATCAAGAGTGGCAACCTCTAATGCATACTCTGGCTTTGTTCCTACTGTGGAGCTCACATTGATATCATCAGTTCAAATATTATGCTTGAAATGGATACACATATTGTAATATAGTTTCTCCACTAGCAGTTAGGTAGGAACATGATGACCTTTGTTGGTAAAAATGCACTTTAATTCTGTTTTTAATACTGTTTTATGGATGGTGTTTGATGATAGATTAGTCTGAAAACCATGATAAGCTTTATAATACAAGTATAACTAAATACTAGCATTGTTACTATTTAACATCCTAGGAAAACTAACATTTGTAACATTGAGTCAGAATTTTGCTTAGCTGGGATATTTCTCATGGGGATATCAATTTTAATTTAACTATCAGTATGGCTTTTCTGGCACGTGCCCAAATATGAAGCCTTTGCAACTCTTCAAAAGACCATGTTGCCTTTCTTCCTATCAATCCATGGTCTACATGTATGTTGCAAGTTAAGCTTGTTTTTCAGTGCCTAACTCTTATCAGGAGCAGTGTGATCAGACATGAAAAATTTAGCTCATATGTGTGTTTGCTGTTGCTCTGAATTCTCAGAAGGATGACATTGCTGTCTGTACCAGCATGCAATGACACATCAGAAACAACTCCCCACAGAAAGAAGCAATCCAAAGGGAGAGCTTTGCAGTTGAAAGATATTTCCACATCAGAAAATCTATCAAGAACATAGAGTAGTCTACAAATGAACAGGGTCACAAGGTAGAAATCAAGATGACACAAATGAAGCAAAGAAAGGGGAAACAAAGTGGAAATGAAACAAGGTTAGTCCAGGGTGAAACATTACATATTCTCATTACATGTTCAGCAGTTACAAGGACTGTGCCTGTGCTTTAGCCTATTGAGTAGATGCCAGATATTGCAGTATGAAAGGAAAAGCAGTGGAAACCTAGAAGCAATAAAAACCAAACTTGCCCACCTTCAGCTGAAGGTTTGGCAACTCTGTGTGTGTTCAGTGAATATCCCTTTGCTTGGATACCTTTAATTTTGCTTCAGCTCTGTGAAGTCGTCCAATTGATGCTAGTCTGTACTCCAGCGGTCTGTACTTTGCTTCCACTTATTTTAGTGATATGTATTCCACATTAGCAAATCAGCCAGCTGAGAAGTGGTGTGATGTTTACTCAGTGCACATATCAAATGATGTTTGGCAGGGCTGTAAGCTCTGATCCTTCTGTAACACTAGGACCTAATGTCCCCACTTAGGCAACACGCTTGAGCTACACTGCAGCTGATGGCATAGCTTTAAATTTTGCTCCAGCTTCAGATCCTACCTGAAAAGTATAGGTCAGTAATCTTCAGTAGCTATGGTGAACATAATATAGATAAAAGGGCAACCAAGAAGAGCTCTAGCACAGGAGAGAGTAGTCATACGGTAGAACCAGCATGAAAAACAGCCTTTGTTTCTTAGCCAGAATATATAAAAAATGTTGTTGGAGAGCATGGCCTAAATTACATTTACATTGCAGATTATGTTTTTTTAATTTAAGGATGCTAGTTCTCTGAGCTGCTCTGTGCCAATCCGGAACTCGGTTGAAAGTCAAGTCATCAAGAAAGTCATCAACAAGTGAATATAAGAAGACCCAAAACCACATCTACTACAGTACCATCTGTCTAGCTCTTTAACACCAGTTTTCAGTTTCGAGGCAGTGCAGGCTGATGCTCTGACTGATCAGGTTAGCCAAATCTATGTTTTTCTCTCAGAAAATGGTTTCCAATAACCTTTTTTCATTACTTCAAGATTTTAAGAAAGCAATTCATTTGGTAGAGCAGTTGGTTTTACTTTTATTGTATCAATCAAATTAGCGCTGTGTATAGCACTGATGCTATCACCAGGAAAGCAGGAGAGGGAAAAGTCACAGTGAAGGCTTCTCCCACTGCCTGCAGTGAGCTGGCACAGTCCCCTCCAAAGGTTCCACACCGTGGCCCAGAGACAGCACCGTCATGAGTTTTGCACCCACGACAGTTTGGTGCTTGGCAGCTGGGGTGTTTCTGGTACGGCTGTGAAACACTTCTACCAGGCTGGGGCTCTGGGAAACCTTTCCCAGTCCCCTTTTTGTGATCTAATCACACCAAGTCTATGCCCACTCCTACTGGCATTAAAAAGGGGGATGGAGGAAGAGATAGAAACTGCTACCAGTTTGTGCACTGTGATGTAGGGGTTCAGTCTGGGAGAGTTTCCAGTTTGGGCGGGTGTTCCAAGAGATGTTTTGCCACCCAGAGTGATCTTTAATCTTGATCTTCCCATTACCATTAACGTCTCTGCTACCCCTCACCCCCCCTCACTGCAGCTCCTTTTCCTGCATGGCCGCAGCAGTAACCTCCACCGGGTCTTGGGCATGTTTGACTTCTTCAGTCTCCACTGATCTTCCAGCTGGGTGTGATTTTCTTTCTACTTACAATTTCCAAACATCCTTTCTTTCTAACCCGAGGGTTACAGATTTTGGTTCTTACTTTAAAGAGTAGCACAGGATGCTCCCTGGAACAGTGATTTCTTAGCTAGTCTTTTGATTTCTCCAGGTCTTTCTTGTGCAATCCAACCACCCTTGTTTGTTTTACTGAAAGAGTTGGGCTCTTCATTTTCTGTGAGGTCTTCTAAGTTCAGGGGGGTGTGGGTTTTTCTGGGTTGTTTTTTTGTTTGTTTGTTCCTTTGTTTGTTTGTTTTGCAAGAACTAATAGGTTTTAATTTAGAGAGTCTCTGAATGGTCCAGCCAGGCCCTTCCTTGTGGGAGAAGACTATAATAATATAATCACAAGGGCTTTGCTTTTTTTCCTATTTCTCTGACTGCTTGAAAGTGACTCTGAGGGACTTCAAATATTGGGTAATTGTTGGGTAAGAGTTTCTTATTACTTCATCTGCAGAAGTTCACTTTATTGGTGCACATCATACGCTCACTTTCTCTTCATTTATGGACCTAATGTAATTTGAGAGCTTATAACTTCACTGACAGCACTCAACATCAAGAGGTTTCAAAGGGAGTTTTCTTAACTTTCATTAGCACAGGTGCATAAGCCCAAACAAAAGCTTTATACTGGTATGATGAGATTCTTTAACTTAGGAGTTTCATATTAGAAGAAGAAAATATTTATGACATTCTGAAATGTTTGACCCTCTGGTGACCCAGCCTGCTTTCTTTTGCTGTCTTCAGCTATTACAGCTACATGTCTCCAGAGAATCAAATACATGGCTGTAGTGATTGCTAAAACAGTCAGCTAGCAGGTGCTTGTTTTAAGCTGTTTTTAAGGGAGTTCCTGCATCAACACAATAGCTTGTTCATTTGTCTTTTATTTTTGTTTAAATGAGGCCCTTGTCTCTCTCTCACACATGTGGAGGGTGGAAGAGGAAAGAGAGGGGCTAGTGAACTCTGACCGCTGTATAGAGCTCTTTTCCATAGCTGTGGATGTACCCTGTATAGGTGGGACTTTCTGTTTTTATTGTGACTTGTTCGTGGGTACCGTTTCTTTCCAGCCAGAGAGGAGGAGACATTCTCCCTTTTGTAAAACCACCTTTTGAAGGAAGGCCTTCTATTTTGTTGCCTAAGCCCGTCTTTTCCAGTAAATGTGTATTTCAGTAGGTGGAGCCAATCTGAGTTTGTACACTCTAGTGCCTGCCTCTGTTTCTGTTCAAGTGGGACACAGCGGGTTTACCTGATGAACRGGGAGCACAGTTTTCACTGCTCTCAGGAGTGGTAGCCACTTACAGTTGTGAAATTAAATGCTTTGAACTTTCTAACTGTGGGCAAATATGCATTTGTTTAAAATTTGCAAGTAGGTGGAAATTTTTCTGTCTTGCCAAGCTTTGTAGCAATTACATAGTGCTACAAGCAATTTGTAAGTATTGAATAGACTTTGGTTAGTTCACAAATACTAGGGTTTTTCTCTTATGCTCTAATGGATATATGAGACTGTGAACCTGCCAATATGTGTTTAATCACAGAAAATGCAAGTGCCAGTAAGTCCACGCAATGTGTACAAAGCGTGTCAGAGGTGTGAACTTAACTGTTTATTTCTTGTCAGTCTCAGGAAATTCAAGGTCTTAAAAAATTACAGGTGTCAACTAGAAATTAATGTGGCCATATGTCTCACACATCTGCCTAAAGTTTGGCTCCTACACCCAAACTTCATCAGAGAGGATTTACTCTCCATATTGGCCTTAGTTTTAGTTCCTTGTCAGCAGAACCAAAATGAGAAACCTCTTCTGGGCATTGTATTGGCTGGGAAAGTTGGGTGTAGACCACTGTATTAAAGCACCTCAGTAGGGGCTTGCAAGGCTGGTGTGTATATATATATATCAGGCCTGAAGGTCTGGGCTTTTGTTTTTCAGCTTTGGGCTTTTGTTTTTCAGCTTTGATTGTTTCTTGCTGATATGTCACTTCCTGGATTATTTCTCTTTAGCTTCAAAGCTTGCCTCAGAAAAGCTCAGAGGCCAATATTTGTATTCTTTGTTTGAATTCCATTTTATGGAAGACGTAGTAGAGGCAGTCCAGTACTTWAAAAGAATTGAATGTTTTGCTGCTGTTGCCTTTAATCCTTTATAGCAAGAAAAGCTAATTTAATGACTGAAGCAACAACTTTGGTTAAAAAGACATCCTATACCTGGAATCCCAGATTTATGTCCTAGAGGGATCAACTCATCATCCTTCGTTTATCCAGCATTAAATAGTCTATTCGGAAAGAGCTTGTCTAGAGTGAATGAATGATGAACCTCCCCCCATAGGTCCTTCTGAAAAAGCTGTGGTTTCTCTGTTCTCGCTGAACAAAATCTTTTCTTGGTATTGCTCTGCTGTTTGYTCATTGATTACTATCTCAAATATATATATATGTTCTATATTCTCGCATTGCTTCACAGTGTATGTACAGATAACTATCGATTAAAAATCTGCACCATATAAGTTACTACTATAATAATTACAGACTCAGTGTACCGAGTGATTTTATTCTTTTTAAGTAATGGTTCCTAGCAGTTCAGAACTGATAAACAGGATGTTGGACAAAGATATCTAGCCCAGAACAATGTTTTCAGCAATCCTGTTTTTGCAGCTCCTTTCCTACTATTCATATGCATTTTCTCGATCTATGTCTGAAGCTCAGGAGGAAAATAATCAGCTTTTGTGGGATTTAGACATTACAGTACTTCTCTATTTCTAAGCACTCAAGTAATAAAGGCTTTGGTAATCATCTCCAGCATACAGTATTACTGTCTTTCTAAAGCTGTCATTGCTGTTGAGTTTAATGGCTACTCTACAGCTTAGAAGCAGCTATGAAAATCAAAAAGGATGGCACCACAACTATAGACTGAAATTCAGAAAGCTGTGGTTCTTGCTCCAAGAAAAATATTGAATGCATTAGCAGAACATGACTTCATTAACAGCATTAAAATTTATCATTTACGGGAAGGCAAGCTCTACTTTGGCACATATTACAGTGAATGACAACAACTTTTTGAATATTTCAACTAACGTGCATTGACAGCTAGTTTAGGGCAGCAGGTCTAAAAGCATTTAAGATTACAGCAGTGTTATTTAGAATAATATGAAGAATTGTTATTGCACTATTTTTTTCACTTTAAAAAGACATTTTGAAAAATGTTCAGTATATATTAATGTTCATATATAATTAAAACCACAGGCATGTCTCCTAGCTAATTATGTTACTCAGTATCTTTTTTAAAAATGTTGTCTTCTATACTTTTCTTTTTTCTTAATAGTAGAAAAAGAAACATACACTAAATTTTGCTCCTTCATGGCTTTTATTGTTTTGCTCAGGGTTGACTCAATTTTGGGACTGGGAAGTTGGATTGCTTCCTTCTGCTTCTCCTCCACCCTCACCTCTGTACACAAAACCTACATAATTCTCATCAGTCCTTTCTGCAGCCCTGGCTGGATTTGTTGATGATCTCTCATTTCTATCTAGCCAGCAGTGAGTCCTCTCCTAGGCTGCTGTCACTGCTACTGCCACGCTGAGATTTAGCTTTTGTGACATTATCCATTCTGGGAACAGCAGGACAGATTTCTTGGACTTTTGCAAGCCACCTATCTGAATAAGAATACACCACTCTGCAGCTCAAAGACTGCTATTGTTTCCTGAGCCAGCAAAACAATATCGATAATATTTCTTAGCTGCTTTGACAATTTATTTTTTTCTCTTCACTCTCATGATTGTTACATTAATAGCTGCTATAATTTTGATTTAGGACAGCATCATTCAATGTTTCAGAAAATCAGGATCAGTTTCAATTAGGCTTTTACAATTATCTTTTACTTACAGGAAAAAAATCAAAGTGGGTAGGAATGCTATTGTGTCTCTGGGGATTTCTTGTTTACAATTGTAAGGCTTGATTCTCTTCTGTTTTACAGTGATACAAATAAGGCATAAATGTAAGGCACAATGTAAATGTAGACTGATGTAAAAGCAGGGGGGAGAGAGGAAAGAATTTAGGCATAAGACGGGCAAAATGGAGAGTACTTAGATGCGGGTAGAGTGCATGATCTTCAAAGCAGAGGGAGCAAAGACAGAATGTCCATGAATCCAAAGTGGACCAGGAAACTGAAGTCAAATCCTGCAGAAAAGCATGAGAGGCAGCTGGTTTGATGTCCCTGTCCAGGCTTGCCACAACTACATGATTTCAGATATGCCTCTTCAGACAGGAAGACATACAGGTCAGACAGAAAGGGAACATAACCATGTAGTACAAGCCTTCCCTGCACCTCCAGGGACTGGGAAAGGAGAGGAAAGGCAGACAGGCTCTTCCCACCTGGTTCTGGGTGGCTGCAGAGACCAAGCACACCTCAGCATAGCTTGGAGTACCCAGGGGGGTTCTGGAAACCAGGAGAGCCCCCCAGCAGCTCCAGTGACTGGGGTGCTGCAGATCCACCAGGACCTGCCTTCGCTGTGCCCGGGAGAGGCTGATGTAAAGCAGACTTCTCTCCCGGGCAGTTAGAGAAGTCGTGCAAAGCCTCATTTGCTGTCACCACATCCTAACAGAGCCAAAAGCCTCTTCTGTAATGGAGCTGGGCGCTGTTGCTGTCGTACTAAAGGGGATGAAAAATTAAGTTTAAAGAAATTTGAGAAGAAAGCAGGAAAGTAAATAAAGTCAAGTTAAATCAAGCCTGCTATTCAGCTCATTACAGTGAAAAGAGCGGGGACAAGAAGTCAACAAGTCCTTGAGGGAAGGAGAAGGGCACTACATCAGTTAACTGTGGGAACTGGAAATGCACAACGTTTGTCCCTCAAATATTCACCTTGTTGCTCACATCTAATTTTCTACCAATGTTTTCAACAATAACAGCCGTTAAACAACGACACATACATGCACAAAAGCTTGGACTGTGGAAGTGGTATTCTCTTCCTCAGTCATTACAGACCACCCTGTGGCACTAAGGAACTGCCCGTGCAATGCAAGGAGCCGTTCCCTCCTGCCGCCTCCCGGCACTGGATGCATGTATCTGTCCTTGCTGCCAGTTACTGAACTTGGGCTTTGGCACCCCTGATCGAGCTGCAGTGTCACCCAAAAAATGAAGTTTCCTTGAGTGACTGAAAAATCAGCTACATAATTCACATTTGGCAAGGGTGTGGAGAGGAAAGAAAGTACAAATGGTAGAGGCGGTTGGTGTGCTCCATGTCCAGCACCTAGATGGAGAAATGCACAGGCACTGAAATAAAAGAATGAAAATTCAGTTGTGGAAAGGAGTAAGGGAAACATGGAAGGGGCTGAGAGGAAGGTGAAGAGACTTCATGGGAGAAAGAAGGTCCCCAAGACTCCCATTCCTCAGGAAGAAGAGAACAAAAGGACTGGAAACAGTCAAGGGGAAGGAAAGCTGGTGAAGTGATAACATGGAAATTAGGGAGGCAGACCTGATGACGTTTACTGGGGAGACAGCGCTGAAGGGAGACAAAGCCATAAGGAAAGCAGAAGGCTTTAGGAAGGAGCAAAACAAATGCAATTTAAAAGGACCAAAGAATTCCTATGAAAAGTGTGAGAAATGAAAAAGACTATAGAAAATTCACCCAGACATAAAAGGATGATGCTGGAGAAACAGAAAGTAAGAATCAGAGCAGGGCTAGGATGTTATTGGCTCTGTTTTATTGAGTGTTTGGCCCATCCAGCATTCTGCCCTGTGAGTGAGTGGGTATTGGCTTGTTTCCTTCCCTAGATTCTGCTCCTTTGAATGTAGTCTATGCCAGTTTCTTTTTTTTTCATTCTGAAAAACTGACTGATTTTGCACTCATATAGCTGAAAGTCTATAAAAATTCAAAAAAGTAATCTTACAGCAAAAAGCAATATTATAATAGCTAAGCATTGTGCCTCCACAGGCAGCAGCTGCAGTAATGGGGTCTAATTTTCACTCTGGTCAGCTCTTCAGCTGAGCATTTTCACATGTCTGTGGTCTCATTCTGTGCAATAACCAAGAGGTAACAACTGAAAACTATGGAGAAGCTTCATATTATTAATTATGTAGTTACTTCATTAGTAATTGCAACACATAACAGGAGGACATATACACACACTGAAACAATTATAAATTATTCTGTTGAAACCACACTTACCAAAATACCCAAGCAAATTATGCTCTTTCATATGGTTTTGAGCTCTGTATCTTATTTGTCCATAAAGATGTGGATCCTTTAATTTCTTTAATTTGTTTTCATGTAGAAGAAAGAGAACACCCATGATCCCATTTTCTTTGGAGGAATTTCGGAGCAAAGAGTATCTATTGTAGCACTAAATAACTCATTGAGCTAAGCCTTATTTGCAAACTTGTAAAATGATAGCAATTCTTGGAAGCATCTTTCATTGCTGAAATTGATAGTTCTGTAATGTCATCTTCTGATTAAAGTTGCTTTGGAAATATGGAGAGGGGAAAATTATCACCCAACCTCTATTTGTGTTCCTTTTAATAATATTGACCTGTAGTTCAGTAGTAACCAAAATGTCACTTATATGTATATACATAGAAAGTTTCTGTCCTCTGATAGTAAGTAAATGCCTAGGAACATCTGAAGCACAGGTCTAATTTCAACTGGAAATGAAGTTTTAAAGAAGTTCTCATGCCCCACAGGGCAGGCACATTACTGTTCTTTTGACRATAGTATTTTCATTTCTGATCAGCTTCCTCTCTTTCTTGAATTTGTGCTTAGGAGAAGGTCTGGTTAAAAGGTTGTTTCAGCAACCAAGTAAAAACTCCTTTAGGAAGCAATGTTTCCATACTCCAAGGTCGGAGCAGAAATGGGAGCTTCTACTATTCTCTTCTGCTCTAGGTTTGCTCTGGCTTTTCACTCTAAGGATTAGGTATACCTGTGCTGCACAATGCAGCACGATGTAAAGATTTCCAGACTAATTCTTACTGAGCTAGCATTGCTATCAAAGAGATAAGAGCTGCATTAGCAGAGGACTGCATGAGAGCCAAGTTCTCCTGCCGAGAAACTAGCTTGGATGCCTCTACTCGTTTAGCACTAGGTCAGGCGTCACAGTCAGGTACCAYGTTCTGGCGTGGAGACATGGGCAGTGTTTCCGAGGGGAAGAGCACTGACTGCTTCCCCAGCTGATTCGGCAGGTGAGCCTGCCCATTAGCAACCCGTGTGCCGTGTCCTGTGGCCTTCCAAAGGACGCGATCAGTCATGAGTGACACAGCGAGGCCGAGAGACCTTTGCATCTTTGGCTCCTGACCAAACTCCTCCATGAGAGGAGAGGCAGCCGAGCGGCAGCGGCTGACTGAGAATGATCTGGGTGTTAATTTGTTTCTTGCTCCAGCCTGAGCAGAGCAGGATCCTGCCCCTCTTTTTGAAGGGAACTGGCTGTGCGGGGGCCCGGGGCAGAGCAGCGTGTGCCCAGTGCTGGTGGAAACGCCTGGGGAGGCTCTGCCTCCCATGACAGCCAACCCTTCGCCCAGCACCAGGAGCAGGGCTATCCATTTTGCTCCGTTCTCTTGTCATCAAGCTGCATCAAGACTCAGTTCTTCTAAAAGCTGCATTAGAGAAATGTCAGCAGAAGATCCGCTGCACCTCCACATATTGTTCAGAAAGCTCGTGGGATTAGTTAGGCCTAATGCAGTAGGGCAGGATATAATCTTTCTCTTCGATTGCTGGAAATCTGTTGTTATGCCAGGCTCTGCCTGTCCTGAGAGAGAAGGAGTACTGTGCCCAATTTCATGCTGAGGGAGTGCAGTTCTATAAATCAGCATTAATGCTTAGCTTATTAGAACTACAGGCAAATAAGACAAGGCTAAATGAGCAATACTGTGTATTTAACTATGTATGAGGTACGATTCAAACAGCACAGGCCTGTGTGTGGGATGTACTGTCAGTGGATTCAGTGATGAAGCTGTTTACTGGGGAACACTCACTTCCCTTTAGCCAAATGACAAGAAATCCTTTTTGGCATTGTATGACTGTGATGCTGCAAGTTTTGCAGTGCAGAAATATACTTGAAAATCTAATTTAACACTGAGCAGTAACTTGCTGATCACAGAAGGTAACATTTATCTTAAGGTAAGTCACTTTCCTCTGGACAACAGCAATTAATGTTTAGAGGTATAATGGGCAGTTCAAAAAGAGAGTAATGTCTTCATCTCTGTGTCTCATAAACTCATTGTTCGGAATGTACATAGCTCTGCTTAACCTTCACCGATGTCCTCTGCAGAACTTACTGCAAGTGTTCGGGATATTTCCTTCTTAGAGGATGATCAAAAATACAATGAGATGAAAATGGTCGTGATTTATTCTTGAAGCTGTTTGTTGCAAGATTCTGACCCAGATTCAGCCCTCCTTAGGGCGATTTTGCACTGCACTCTGGGCAGAATGCCCTTGAAAAGGGCAGAGCTGGTGGTGTGTTTGTGGACTACGCTCCAAGGTGCCTTAAGCAGTAAAAGTCAAACTCTGCTTGCTCAGAATTTTTTTTAAAGTCAGAAAAAACTAAAGGCAAAAGAAGAAAAGTATTTAGTATGTAAAGAATATGCTGTCTAAAATATGTGTTGAGATCATGTTTGGTAAACAGTGCATTAACAAGAAATCAAAGTGATTCCTCCAATAAATCTGAAATCAGACCTTATTGTTGGAAAAAATAAAAGAGGAGATTAGCCATTTGGGTTTGCACTTTGGTACTGATGCTGAAAGTGCCAAGTTGGCACTCAGAGTCCAGCTTTACAAACATGACCCTACTTTTAGCTTTTGCTGAAATGCTCTGTAACATAACGGGGCTCTCATTTCCTTTTTCCTGAGAGATGGGCTTTTGTCATCCTAGTTCTGCTAAGAAAAAGAAAGGCTCATAGGAAACATCATAATCTCCACTGCTTTAGTGGCTCCACTTTTACTGAAACTTACTGTTCTTCCTGCAGCCTGTCCTTTTTGCATTCTCGTTCCTCGCATCCCATTTTCATTTCTCTTCTTCACCCTTCTCCCTCTCCTTGAGCAGGTAAGACTGCACACCTCTGTGACACCTGGATTAGAAAGCTGTGCCTTAAAGAGGCTGAATGTTAATGCCAGCTCACCAGATCTCACAGGCTGTGGATTTAACCTAGCTGCAAGGATGCAAGGAGTGCTGCAGCAGCACAAACCTCATCTGTATCTCCYGCACTTTCACTCTGCTGTGTCCACTTTGTTTTGTCTTTGCAGAAACACAGCTAATTTCTCAACAACTCCCCAGGGAAAGACCATATTGTCTGTTCTTCTTTTCTAGAGACTCTTTTCAGATGTGCTTCAGCCGCTGGGATGATCAGATAAGTGCATCAGTAAGGATTTCTGTCTCACTGCTGCCAGACCAGACAAATTCATCTTGATACAGAGAAAATCAAGTTTGTTTGCTTTCTCTCTCTGTGTCTTACACACAGACACATACACACGTATAGCTTCCTACTTGTTATTTTTCATCCCTCTGGGCCTGATTGTCACACTAGCAGGCTATAGTATGATGGAAGGAAGTTTCCAGTCCTGTATGATTAGATTTGTCCAGTGACATCATGAAAGAGAGCTAAGATCCAAAGCATCCCCTGCAATCTGCCATTTGTGGCTGATAAGCCACACTGTGCATTGGGAATAGCAGCAGATGTATTCCCCTACCAGTAATGAACCTGTTCTTCAGTGTTTGGCCTGAATTGTCTCACTGTCTCTCCTAGGACTGAGCAGGCAGTGGTAGCTGGACTCAGCGCTGCAAACTACGTTTAATGATTTACTGTCATTCAGAGAGGTGCTAGCCCTGCTCATTCATCTGGCCTGTTTCGCCACCAAAATTAGCCCAGCGCTTGCCAAACAAATATCTTTCACTTAGAGGCTATTACATAGGAACATAAGAGCACTGTTACTACTCTCCTGCATATATCTGTTAGAGGAGGCCAGCAGAGCTGATCTGCAGAGCCTGGGGCCTAATTCTTCAACATGAGTGAAGCTGAGATGGAAATGTCTCCCCACACTTCAGCTCATGCAGAAGTCAGAATGAAGAAAACACTTGTTGTAACCGATAGCAGAAGTAGACTGTAGACAAATCCCATACTGCAAGTAAGTGCATGTTATAAGATTAGGTAAGCATGTCAAAAGATTTGAAGACTGATGCAATCTTTATGGTTTCTATCAGTGTCACAGTTTGGGCTTTCCTCGTTAGAAAATAAATGGTTTTGTATCTTCCTCAATGGGTGATTTTACAACAAGAGTGAAGCAGGTGTGCAAGTGTCAGGAATAATCCCCATACTCTCCCTGCTGCCAGTGTCCTTGGGAGCTGAGATGGGATTGACATTTTCCTCCTTTAATTATGCCAGTTTTAATCTGCTGGCTGTTCATAGGGAAGCCGCTATCCTGGAACAGCTGCTGGGGCTGTGTAAAATTAACCTGAGCCATGTCCAGGCTCTAGCAGATGGGTGCTAGATCTTCTGCACAAGCTGACACATTTGGTGCTGACATCCCGTCTTGAAGCTGAGTGCGGAAGGCTGAAARCTGGGTATGCCCTGGAGATCAGTATGTCCTGCCTTCCTCCGGGTTTATCTTCTTAGGCCTTGCAGAGATGGATTTACGGGGGGAAATCCAGAGGAGTGTAATTCTCCTCATCTGTAAGTACCACAGTGTTTTGTATAATGAGATGGGGAAGTGACCAGGGCAGGCACCGCTTTCTCCCCCAAAGCGCCATCGCGACTGCTTTGTAACTAACCCTGAGCTATGGACATGTAGATGAGATACATTAGGAAAACCCTAACTACCTCCCACACCCCACTTTCCACCCCAAAGAACATGGCAGAGTTTCTTGAACTAAGGCAAATCTACCCTGGCTGGAAATTTTTACCCCAGCTAAACCACAGCGTGATTTCTTTCTTAGCAAAGGTGGATTACCCTGGGAACAGTAGCTTGTGTGCTGTTGGTCTAGGGCGGCTACCTCCGGGCTTTTGCCTGGAAACTTTTATCTTGGGGCAAGTTTGGTTAGTGCTTTTGCTGTGGTTTTACCTGTTCTCTGAATGATATTGTGCAATCTCCAGTGCTCCCAATGCAGTGCTTGGCTGCAGTTTGCAGAAGACTTATTCCATCCTGTCACTCTGAATGCTCTTATTTCAAATTAAGGCTGTGTTTCATGGGGAAAATCAGCAACGTTATGGTGAGTCAAGAAGTATGAAGTCAGTTGCCATAACTTAACAAGGGAGAAACCTGCATGTTGAAGATTTCATCCTACAAAATGCCTTTGAATCAATTCAGAGCACTCTTTCACCAAGGACTAAATCCCTAAGGATTAAGGACCACTTTAGTCACATTAGGACCACTTTAATTGTAAATGAGGACATCCATTTGAGGCTTTAATGCATGTTGATTTCCCATGGTCAGACGAATTGGCTTAACTTACCGAGTTGTCGTGGTTTAACCCTAGTCAGCAACTAAGCCCCACACAGCCGCTCGCTCACTCCCCCCCGGTGGGATGGGGGAGAGAACGGAAAGAGCAAAAGTGAGAAAACTCGTGGGTTGAGATAAAGACAGTTTCATAGGTAAAGCAAAAGCTGCGCACACAAGCAAAGCAAAACAAGGAATTCCTTCACTCCTTCCCATCGGCAGGCAGGTGTTCAGCCATCCCCAGGAAAGCAGGGCTCCATCACGCCTAACGGTTACTTGGGAAGACAAGCGCCATCACTCCGAACGTCCYCTCTTCCTTCTTCTTCCCCCAGCTTTATATGCTGAGCATGACGTCATACGGTGTGGGATATCCCTTTGGTCAGTTGGGGTCAGCTGTCCCGGCTGTGTCCCCTCCCAGCTCCTTGTGCACCCCCAGCCTACGCGCTGGTGGGGTGGGGTGAGAAGCAGCAAAGGCCTTGGCTCTGTGTAAGCACTGCTCAGCAATAACGAAAACATCCCTGTGTTATCAACACTGTTTCCAGCACAAATCCAAAACATAGCCCCATGCTAGCTGCTATGAAGAAAATTAACTCTATCCCAGCCAAAACCAGCACATTCTCCACCCCTGGGAGCCCCACCCCAATGTGGAGCTCGAAGGGTTAGAGATAACAACAGGTTTGATTGGAATGTGCTAGACCGAATTTATAGCTGTTATTGCTGTTTAGCTATTAATCGGCAGGCTCCTGTGCCTGCCATGGGGCTTGCTTGCCTTACTCTATATTAGAGTCTAGTGCTCGTCAGTGGCTGCTTTTTGCTTTCGCTGCTTGCTGTGCTGCTGCACTGCTGATCACCTTACTGTGCTGTGCCTGGGAACATTCTCATAACAGCCATGGCATGGCGATGCGCCTGGGCTGGCAGATGGCCAGGGCATCGCTGCTGCTTCTGTGCTGCTGTACTGGACAGGCTGGAACTCCAGTGTGAACTGGAGTCAAAGGGACTGTGACCTGTGGATGAGTCCATGCGGGAGCAGGACACCAAAGGGATATTCCATGCCATATGACATTATGCTCAGCATATAAAGCTGGGGGAAGAAGAAGGAAGGGGGGGGATGTTCGGAGTGATGGAGTTTGTCTTCCCAAGTAACCATTAGGCGTGATGGAGCCCTGCTTTCCTGGGGATGGCTGAACACCTGCCTGCCAAGGGGAAGTAATGAATGAATTCCTTGTTTTGCTTTGCTTGCGTGTGCAGCTTTTGCTTTACCTATGAAACTGTCTTTATCTCAGCCCATGAGTTTTCTCACTTTTACTCTTCTGATTCTCTCCCCCATCCCACTGGGGGGGACCGAGAGAGCGGCTGTGTGGGGCTCAGTTGCCAGCTGGGGTTAAACCATGACACGAATGTCCCCTTGCAGACAAACCCTAAGTATCCCTTGTTTTGCATTTTTGCAGTGTCCTATAGCAAAGGACTGCCACATCACATCTGCTACCCCACGTGTCTAAAATCCTCTTTCCTTTTCTAAGTCACTGACTCATCCCTTTCGTCAACTCTTGACTCTCTTTGCAAAGTTTTGTACGCTGCAAGCTATATAAAGAAACAAATTGCATTCAACTGTATTAGCAAGCAGCCTGGAGGGGTTTTTTATTTTATTTTTTTCTGTACAGTGCCAGAAATTAATTTTCCCAAATCTTCAAACTTTCTGAAACACTTGACTCACATTCCTGAGTTATCAGGACTACTTCATGCCTTGAAATTACTGCATATGGTCATGTTTTACTCCATTCACTGTGTTCTTTATGCAGAGCTGATCATTTTTTCAGAAATTATTTAGATGATGCTACAATTAGCATATTTCACATAGAACTAGCAAGTCCATCGACTCTCTCACTGTAATTAGAGAGAAATGTAACACATTTGAAAATAAATAGCCCAGGCATGAGGTGGTTTTGTGGAACAATGCAGAACAAGTGGGTGGACAGGAATGTGGAAATAGAGCCAGGATTCTGAGTGGTAAAATTGGCTTATCTCCATCAGCTTGCTAGAGCTACAATAGCCTGAACTCTCACATGTGGCGATGAGCTATAAAATGRTAAAAATACATAGTATAAGGAGAAATGTGTCCTTCTAAGTGGTTCTTTCAGTGGAGTTCTGCTGGCAACAGCACAGCTTCAGAAACAAATGATCTAAACTTAGGTTTCTGTAGTTGCACTCTTGGCTGTAACTCACGTGGAGTTACAGCAGGGGACCCATGCAGAATGAGGGGGTCTCTGTGATAGCTAGAATGACTGGAGATATATGGGAGGTAAATGAAGAGTTTTTTCTCCATATTGTAATGATCTGAGTGCCCAGAAAACATGATGGCTCAGACTGACAGTTTATGATTTGTAATTTTACGCCATTGAGTAGTGCAGAGGGAGGAATATTGAAAAATTCCTTGGATTTTTTCCCCTTCTTGTGAGCACAGTTGCTTCTTTTCCTGCGTTAAATTCTGGAGTACTGTTTTAAAAAATGCCAGCATATCTTTAGAAAAATCAGGATACAGGTTCCAAATTCAAGGTGCTGTTGGAAGCTGTAATCCCATCCTGCCAGTCATCGCTAACTTCATACCACGAGTCTCCTACACCTCAGCTTCTGTTTATAGTTTCTCACAGGTACATTTATGGTTTATGTAAATTGGTTGGGCTCCCTTGGCATCTTCCAGGAGATCATGGGCAGTTCTCAATAAAGAACCAGGCTTCAGCCATCATTTTGTCAGCACTAAGAGGAGAAAAGCAGATGTTTGTGGCTCAAATCCTGGTGTAGTATCTATAGATAGAAATGTGTCTTGAAGCAAGAGCTTATCTACTTGTTTGTTACTGTTTAAGGACGTCAGGTCATTAATTCCAGTTATTCATATCAATCTTCTTTACTTGGGAATTTTGTTCGTCTTTTCTATTTTTCTATAAGTCAAAAGATTTTATGACAGCTTAGAAAGATCTCGTCATAGCTGTGCTATATTTATTAGTCAGAAGTCTGATAAGATGTGGCCTTTTCTCCTTATGACTCTCCAAATATATGCTTCCACTCATTTATTTGCTGCTTCTGGCTGACAGCAGTGCTTCAAATGGCTTAATATAGCATGTAAATATCATGAATTTGCAGAATATGGAGCATCAAAGAAGAGAATTACGTTGTACTGTGTCCTCCCTCATTTCTCAGGTTAATATAAAATTTCATACATTTCTGTTATTGAATTGGAAACAAGTTGTTGCTTTTCTTTAAATTTAGGGTATGGTAAAAGGCTAAGAGTACTCCCACATACTTACATGGGAAATATTATGAGTATGAATCATCTTCATTGCATTTTCTTCCTCCCTGATGCTAGCAGTAGGGCTAGTGATCTCTCCCAGCAATGAGGTTGTGTGTGCTGTTCCATTTCTTGACGTACGTCTGATGGCTGGGATTGGGACCAGTACTTGGTTTTCACAGTTGTCAGCCGAGTTTCACACTTATATTACTCCTATCCTGAAATTCGCAGGACAAAAGTATTCGTGCAAAGCTCTACTGAGATGTTAGTGTAAGGGCTATTATTAGGATAGTGTTGGGAAGCAAGACTCATTTTTCATTTCTTATTGAATGAAGTATCCTGGCAAGATTATTTCGTGTAGCTAACTAACATTGTAGTTCCCTACAATGAATGATCCAACAGTCACCTGTACTGCCACTGCTCACACAGAGGTAGACCACAGGAATACTGGAGGACCAGAATTTGTCCAGAACGGTTGGTGTTGATACAGCTGAGATGTCTGTGGCCTTTCAGACAACATGTGCAGCTCAGGGGAGGCAGGGTAGGGAAGAGTCAGAATAAAGAGTCTGAGAACTTGCACGGTGCCTCCCCCCTCAGACGTGATGGGCCTTCTGGGCTCAGTGCCCAGGGAAAGCCGCCAGGGACGGCCATCATCACTTATCTGCAGACAGAAGGACATGAGTAATGCTTTGGATGTCACCCCACACCTCTCCAACTGCGGAGTGGTGCTGCTGCTGCAGCAGAGCCACAATCACCCCCTGGAATCCAGGGTGGCAGCGGGAACGCTGTCCCACTCACATTTCGCATCTCAGACAAACCTCCGGGCATAAGCGACACTTTGGCCTTGGCTAAGAAGAAATAGAGAGCTGAACCTGAGGTTTTTCCCTTAGATTTTTGGTGGTTCTTCTGTTATTTGGAGTGCCACGCGCTTCCAATCCTTCGCCGGGTTCTCACTCCTATAGGTTCTCACTGTCCAATGTGTAAGGATGCTAAGTGTGCGCGCTCTTCTTAGTGGGTTACTTTTCTTAGAGAGAGAAAGAAGGAGCAGATTTGTTTGGTTTTTTCACTTTCGTGTCTTAAGGAAATAAAGTCTTTGTCAAAGAGTTTTGAACATGTTGGCCAATTTCAGCAAAAGGGATGGCTGGGCAGAGATCTCAGAGGCATGAAGATCTGACAGGTGACCGGATGGGGGCAAGAAAGAGGGAGCAGCAGGGGGAACTCAGCTGAGATTTCTCTCTGCCAGCAGCAGTGACTGTGCCTGTAGCTCTTCATACCCTGTGCTCGCTCATGCTCAGCAGGAAGCCTGGAGGCTGTAAACAAGGGACATAAGGAGATCTCTGGATGTTGTATGAACAGATCAAGGGACTGTAAGAGGAGCTTGAGAGGGAGGAGGATTTAGGATAGACAAATATTTGGGGCATGGTGATGGCAGTGTTGCAAGAAACATAGGTGAGAATTGGATTACATATATGGATTAGTGCTCAGGACACAGAAAGTTCATTTGTGAGACAGGCTTAATTTGCTTTACTGCTAATGGAGTAAGTTATTTCCCTCTTCAGTCCCAATTGCCATAGCTTTGTTTTTGTATCGGTTCTCTCATCAGCAATGACTAGAAAAGCAGATGCAAACTTCCACAGCTGCTTGAAATTTTAGCATGGCAAAAAATAGTGTTTCCTAGCCAGGGAACAGCTCCCTGATAACTGCAGTAAGCAAATGGAAGAGTCACAGCTCTAAAGAATGTGTGTGCATGTGTCAGCAGCGGTTCTCCCTTTCAGTGCAGCGATCTGTACGAATTAGAGGCAGAAGCCACTACAAATCCAGCTCATGTATGTAGAGTTTACCCGAAGTGTAGTGTTTTAACACCTTCTCCTACTCTTGGCTTTCTGATGTGCTTACTGTGGGTGTTCTGCAAACGTGAATAGGCCTTATCAAGCCGTGACCTTGAAAGGGCTGCTGTTGTGCAAGAAACCAGATTCTGCTTGTACAGTACTTGTGTAAAAGTCACTACCAGTCCACCATAGAGTTATTTGCCACTTCCTCAGTGAATGCAGGTTTTTTCACTTGGTGGTATGCCTAGTTCAGTTTGTACCAACCAGAGACTAAATCTACATCTTTTACCTTCTTCCAGGAATAGCATTTGCAATAGATCTGATCACTGTTCCCTTTGTCAAGGTAACTGTGTCACCCTTTTGCAGTTCAGTGTTACGTTCTTATATGACTTGAGCTTTACTGAAGTTTTAAGGCAAACGGCAAGAGCAATAATATTTCTGTGAGCCTCGAAGGAAGTGGTGGGATACGACAAAGTGAAAAGACTTGAGGTAATTACCCCCAGACTTCCAGAATCTACGTTATTCATCATGTATGTAATCTGATGCAAAGTACTGTGGAACCTTACAAGGACCTGAAAAAGGAAGCGGTGTGCTTCATCAGGGAACAAATGGCAGCTGGAAAACCTGGTTTCAGAGAGCAAACCAGAGGCTTTGCACAACAGTCATTTCACTAAGCTGAAGGACACTGCAACAATATTCTTTGTAGAAAGGCAATGGGCACAGTCTGCAAAAATGGTCCAAAACAAAAAAAAGCACAAGTTTATTCTGCAGAAAATAAGACGACCATAATTTATTGTTGTCCCAATCTAGGATTGTGAAGATCTAGCAGTAAAAAGTGAAATGGAAATGACCTGCCAAACCAGTGACACCCTCCTTTTCCTTCCAAGAGTTACACCATAACCAGAGTCCTTGCTACTTTGTCTTGCTCCCCTGACCAGGAAGTTTCAGAAACTCTCTGAGAGGATAATTGTTTGCAGCTTTTATGATTACATCGCTGGAATGTTGTCAGAAGAAAATGCTTGCCCTGAGCTGCCGCAAGGTATTGTACTGCAGAAGAAAGTGGCTTTTTGTAACTGAGCAACTAGAGATCTCTGACTTTTCTCAGCTCTGCTTACAAGACTTTGTTGAAAACACTGACAAAGGTCTATGTCCACATGGACAGCTTAACATGCTTATGAAGCACATATCTGACCATCAGAAAGAGTTGTCAAGAATTTACTGTGGAGACAGAGGAGAAAGGAGAAATAGCTTGCTAATACAAGACTAGTGCTTATGATCTAGACGAGCTTAACGCACAGTAAGATGTAAGATGTCATTGCAAATCTCCAGTGCTTCACTTCACACCACGAAAAGGACTTGGGCTTAGTCACTCAAAGGTATGTCACTGCTAGGTGTGGGCAATTTGTTTGAAAAATAAGTATTACTATGACTCAGCTACACACTAATTGATTTTATTGCATTGTAAATTTATTGTATTCCTGATAAATTAGTTTTAATTGCACACATTTTAACAGTTTTCAGACTTCTTAATATTGATGAGTTTCCATATTAGCTCTTTTTATTACATCTGGAAAAGGCCCTTCCCATGCACAAATATTTAGAATACCAGCAGTTTTTTGAACCAGACCAGTGTTTACCTTTTATACTGCATTACTCTGTTTCAGGTGCCTACTTTCAAGGTTAAAAGTGTCAGTGTTCCTCTCCCATTGAAATACGTGCTTTGGAGTGCTTTTGTATCAGCTGAGAAATCTTTGGAGGAAAACCGTAATTATATGACAATGTTCTTTTTAATCTTTTGTATCACAACAGCAAAGAAATGTACAAAAGTTACATGAGTCGACACCATGTCTAGCCCAGGAAATGCAGGCTACCTTAAAAAGAGCAGTGTCATGGACGAGACAGAGTACATGACGACCCACGGTGGATCTGGGAACTGGGGGTTACTTAACAACCAACAAGATTAGAACTTTCACCCTTAATTATTTCACGCACTCACTCACTCCCGCCACCACCCCAGTGTTACGTCCACTAGGTCTCAACTTCCCTTCCCTGCAGGGACATCGCTGTCCATCTAGGCAGGCCACCCCCTGGCATTCACCTACACGCAGCCCTCTGGTCTCTGGGATCTTCCCCCACTTTCAGGACCTTTCCTCTAGCCAAGATCTTCACCTTCCTTTTTCCAGGCCACCTTCTTTTATTGAGACCACTTCTTTTCGAGAACCCTCCATTTTATCACCAGCTCTTCTTTACAGAATTCCAGGACCCCATTTTTCCCCATCTGAACAGCCAGTGTGCAGAAGCACAATGAGCATGATCAGCCTCGTAACTGGTGGTTCTGTCTCACGTCTCTTCATTAATTGCAGGATTTGGGATGTGCCACTTCTGTTTAGTCCAGGTGTTACCAAAATTTACTACCAGCCTGTACAGTTAGTAAGTAGCAGGCTTCTGCTTGACAGTTCAGAAGTTCAGCTTCAGACATTCACCCCCACATACATACACCCAACTGTCTGTCCTCTGTTACCTTTCACAATTTCAGCCATTTTTTCACCTAGGACAGGCAGGACAGAAGCTTTCCACTTTCCTCACCCACTGCATTAGCTGGGACTAGGATTAAAGGGCTTGGGGTGAATGCRTGAGGACAACTAGATTTTAAAGTATATCTGGCTGGAGAAACACTGCTGAATCCTACCTGGGCTCTACTGGAAGAAAGAATCTAGCTGGGAATAAGTTGGTCATTTCTATCTTCCCTGGCAGAGTCCACAAAGGCCACCCTCAGGTTGCTGAGCCAGATTCAGGAGCACAATCTTTCCAAGTTAGTCGTGAGGGAGGTGTTGGGATAAGCTAGATAAGACAATAACAAAGTTGTTAATACAAAACACTAGTAAAACTTGGCATCAGCACATACAAAGAGGTTTAATAGTAGGCAACTCTGCAGTACAAGGCTCTCCAAACTAGCGTGAGCTCAACCCAGTAAGTCCTAGAGCTCATCCCCATGAGAACATGGGTATATTGCTTCCAGATGTAACCTGGCTCACATGGAGCCCGTGTGGCTGTCTCTGCACTGAGAGCACAGTTACCGTGCCACCTAGTTAATTCTCCCCCAGCTAACAAGGAGGAGACTGTCATTGTTTCGGTTTTGGATGAGTTAATATAAACTAAAACCCACTTGCCTGTATTTCATACAAGCTAAAAAAGACAAGAATGACTGGATCTGGTGGCTAGGATGGCAGTATTTTAACAGAAGTCTGCTCCATACTTGCAATGCTTCAACCCAGCTTTCATTAGAGACTCTTTTGCCTTTTTCTTCTTTTGTATTTCTAGGAGCTAATTTCCATTTACAAAGTTATTTCAGCTGGATCAGATAGCTAGGCTTTACTTTTAAAATGGCTGAAAATTATTTAAGTCTATTCATTGTGAAAAGAGCCCCCAGAGTGCTGGGCATTCACAACAGAAAACTATTTTAGTCTGTTTTCTTAAGGAAACAATGCCTACTCAGCCAAGTTGTTTGTTCACCCATCTATCAATTTAGTTCTAATAACTATGAACCTGCAGACTGATTTCAGCCAGATTTGGCAAATTTGCAAAGTTCCTGCAAATCATGTAAAAATCTGTGGTTAGATAGAAAAAGCCTATTATTTCCTTCAGGATGCAGGGAAAGGAGGAAAAATTGAGCCATTGTTCTTTTGGGTGAGAACAGGCTGGCCCATTAGTCTGTGCTACTAATTGACCAGGTGCAGAGCTCTAATTCAGCTACAGCACATCTGGYCCCTTCCCTGCCTGGGAATTAGGGGATCTGGAGTGAGGTGGGACTATTGTAGGAGAGTTTAGGGATACGTAGGTAAACTGGAAAAGATGAGAGGAAAACTGGGGTTATTGAGGGGAGCTTTGTAGGAACATGTAGAGAAACAAATCTGTAGGAGATCAGACTTCATTAGTTCTGCTACCCATGAAACACTGTCTTCTCTTTCCCTCTGGAGTTTCTTACTCTGAATTTTTTTTTTTTTTTTTTTGCTATTTATATTCAGAAATCTCACCTGAATGACTCAGATCTTTTCAGCTGGCAGTTTGAATATGTCATTGCCATTCAGCCTACATTTGCTGGATAAAAAAGACAGCCACCTTTCTAGGCACCTCCAGAAGCCCAAGCAGCACACTCCATTTTTCCCCCCACACATTGTGTCACTTTCCTTCCTTTTCTTCTTTTTGGGAGTGAATACTGAATATACACCTCACATTGACACTGGGGAACTTTTATGATGACAGTCATGATTTGTGAAAATGTCAGCTGGTTATGTCTGGATCATTTGCTTTTAAGCGTGAGATTTCAAGAATTGAAAGCATAAAGATTTTTAGCATGTACCTGCTAAACAAGGTGCTTTTCAAGAAGGGAGAAAGGGAAAAATAGAGGAAAAATTACAGAGGGAATGTTTGGGTCTGCACTTTTGGTACATGTGAGTCTAGTGAAGGAACGAAGGAGAAAAGAGGTAGATGGAATGAGGGAGTGGGAATGCAAAGAGCTGCACAAGAAAGCAATGTGGGATGTCTTTGAAAGATGCCTTTAAGTTTCAAACCTTCTCTGTAACAGCCTTTTCTTAACTGAAAAAGTGAAGACCGGAAGAACACTGCATGGTATCATATTGTTTTGTTTATTACCTTTCATTTTCTTCTTACAAATGTTAATACTTTACTCGCTTTTCAACATCTGCTAAGCACTCAGCAGACGTTGTGGATGACCTGTCAACATGCACTTGCATCTTGAGCACCACAAATTGATTTGACAGCTAAACTGGACAATTTAAACAAAAATTGGTTACAATCAAGTCTGAAGTCTATCTTCTCCTTGCCAAAATAAAACCCTGAAAAACACTGGTTCATTTAACACAAATATTCCATTCAGCCTCAGAGAAAGGCTTTGCTTAGAAGAAAAGTAGAGGAAAATACAATCCAGCCCTCCAACATTACTGTTCCTGCTTCTTCAGTGCGTAAGTGCTGATCTTATAACCCTAACCACCTGTCTAAAGCATTTTCTGGGACAGCTGAAAGGAATCAAGGTTTTTCTGACGTACAACTAATTTAACACACTAGATCAGGTAGAGGCATTAAAGCACTRCTTCTTCTTGGGAATCACTGCCAAAGCCAGGGATTCTTCTCTCATTTTTTTCTCTGAGTAAACGAAACCCCTCAACCCCCACCCTTTGGCACAGCTTGTGCTGTGGTAGCTCTGGCATTCCCCCGTGAGGTACGCATCTCCCTCACAGGGGAGGAAGGGAAACTGGTTCTCCCGCATCTGTGGCAAGTGCTCCAGTTACTACTTCACTTTTTCTAATCTGGCCCTCTAATATTTATGGGTTTCTTCTYGCTGAAACTATTTGGCAAAGTCAGTTCATATTTGCAAACAGTCTCAAGATGACAGCGATCACATTGGCAGTTTTACTGATGGGTTTTTAATGGTCTTCTTGCCAGTTCTACTTAGAGCTGTCCTTGGAGGTTACAGTTCATTCAGAGCCCACTGCACACAAGTGTGCCGCAGCCTATGTTCCTTCCAACAAGCTTTATCTTGAACTTTCTCTGTTGGCATTTCATTTACAATTATATTGCTTCCAAACATTTACAGTAGCTTTATTAGATCCATCTGGTATTCTTCATAATCCTCCCAAACTGTGCCAAAACAAAATAATCTGTATCACAAGCAAATTTTACTATGAGACTATTAACCCTCCCAGACTCTGAATAACATACAGAACACTGGCTCCAGCCGAGGTCCTTGCAGCATCCTTCTATTAACCTTTTTCCATTTTAAGAGGCAGTAATTTATTCTAGCTCTTTGTAGTCTCTCTCTCAGCTAGTTTTTAATTCATGACAGAACTTTACCTTTCACCTCTGATTCTCAAGTTACTTTAAAGCCTTTTTGAAAAAGACTTTATTGACAGTGTTTCAAGGCTCTAAATTCCTTCATTAGCCATTATTTTAATATTGAAATAATGTTTACGTCTTAGAAAATAAATGCTTTTCCCACCATTAGCGAGTGACTTTATTTTGGCTTACCAAAGCCAGTGCATGGGAGGCCTATTTGCTTGCTTTTCTTCCCCTAATGTTACGACTGTTTGCTTCCAGCCTATAATAGTCCCATAGCTGCCTCGGAAATCCACCTTTAATTCTTTACCTCAACACTGAGCTAAAACTCTATAACCCGTATGATTCCTAAAATCAACATGAGTTCTACTTTAAAGAGCGAATACTATGTTTTTAATTTTCTCTTTGCAAAGTAAATGTTTGCCATAACACATTGCCTTAGCTCTTGAGGTCAGACAAACAGCCCATTTAATTCAAAGTGCTTTCCTGAATTCAGCTGCTTCTTATTTTAGTTCTCACTAGACATTCTTATATCACCTGCTCCCAGTTAAGTAATGTGATTTAATTTCATCTTTTCAAAGATATCTCTAGGAGTCTTTTACCTTTATTACTTCTAACAACCACGATAAAACTCTAAGTTCCCCACAGGTAGTTGTTTCCTTCCATTCCATTATACTAACTAGCGTGATAATCAATGTACATAAACAGCTCCGTGACTCTGCCAAATATTTTTCTTCTTCGGTTATGAATGGAGGACTTTCTCTTTTTAAACACTTTAAAATACACTTGTTCACTCTTGGTTCCTACAAATGTGTACAGACTAATGACCTCAACATTTTTGCTATAGTCTTTGCTTAACTTTTCAACAGGTTTTTTTTTTACTTCCATGAGAAAACAGCAGCTTATCTAACAAAGGGTAAATCTGTGTCTATTTGTATTCAAAAGGGAGATTTTAAAAGTGGCTGGCTTTAAGACCCTGTAGCRACATCCCTTTTTGACACCTCTTCTGGAGGCAGGAAAGTGGAAAGGCAGCTGCACATCTCTGTCATGGTTGAGGGCACTGTTAATTGAATTTGTGCCAAGTGACTACTTGCCTGATCAGCAACCGACTGGATTGAGGTAACCGTGATGAACTGGCTATACCTGGGCTGCAGGTGAGTAAACTTCCTTTCATGCCTTTCGCTAGTGACCTCTCTGTTTGCGTTTGCCCAAGGCAGGCTGTGTGGGAGGTTTGCTTTTCCTCTATTTTACTTTGTCACTCAGTCGTGTCAGACTGTGGCACTAATGCCATAAATACTTTTGTTCTTCTCTTTCTCAGCAATCACCTTTGTGTTCAATTGAAGGCTTTCATTGCTTTATCACTGTCAAAACTTTCTTAACCACAGAGACCCATTCCTCAGCAGCAAACCCTTAGAAAAACAGCACGGATGAAAGGATGCATTGAGCAATAGACTGGGTAGCCTGTCTTGCCACAAGTATCGTGGGGCAATAGTGGGGTGAGGCGGTTGTTCTCCCAACAGCTGCCTGGATTCGCATCAATGTCTTGAAATGCAAGGGAAAATCGCAGCCACTCAACATTTTGATCCGTTAGGTGAGGCATCTAACCCAAAGCTCATTGAAGGATGACTTTTCCATTGATTTCAACAGCTCTAGATCTGGTCTGACGCAGCTGCCTGGAACTGTAATGCTACTTCAAATAAAGGTGAAGATTTCATTTCTTGGACGTTGCTTCTGCCTGGAACCATTGCTAGCCTCTGGGGRAAAAAAAAAAAAAGTCTGTCTGGACTTACTGACTTCTTTTGTGTGGAGTCAGGGTTATGATGTCTGGGAAGACGTATTTTTCTGTCAAATAAGGTCTGCTGGCAGCATTGAAAATGGGAAATAAGCCATACTAGAATGCTTCTGAACTGTTTTGAAACTCAGGTCATGACACTAATGGCTGCAGTACAGAAAGAGGAGAGGCTACTACTGTACACCAGCAGGACTCAACCCACCTAGATTAGCTTTTCCCCATTGTGACTTGGCAGACTGAACAGTTTTCCTGCTGGAAATCTCCTGCAAAATGAGCAGTTAATTCACACCAGCAACAGGCATGCTTTCTTCTCTTCTCTAGTGAAATTCTTACCTAAGTACATATGTCTAAGAGCTGTGGCAGTGGATACATCTGGTACGTTAACTTTTTACTGAGGTGCAGGTCCGGGGGTGCAAAGTATCAATAGGCACAAACTGGCTGTAGCTATGCCTAGTCTGAGCGCTGGGAGACTGTCTGATCACTGGAGCAGGAAGGCTCTGGAACAGCTCTTTGATTGGAGGCCAGAAGCCTAACTTTCAGGTGAGCGTGAGGAGAGCTGATTCTCTGCTCTTTCGTTCTGACGCCGGTCAGGAATAACCGTTTGCTAACAAGTTTAATGCCTGTAGCTGGACTCGCACACATTGTCGGGGTTGTGCTTGTTACTGCCATTATTGACTCCTGGTGAGTATCACATGCACTCAAATGAAGAACTAACAACTTTAAGGAGTTCACACAATGGAAAACTTTGCCCATGCTAGCAGGAAATGTACCTYGTAGGTACAATTTAAAAGGTTTGAACAATATAATTTATTTTTACTTTGGACTGAAATGCAGAGGCATCTATCCCATGGCCTTCCAGAAAATGCCTTCCAGATACAAATTCAGTGCCTTATCTTACCTTTTGCTTTCATGGTCCCAAAAGAATTAAATAATTTGACGTCAGCAGTTTTTGTGCATTAATGTTTCCATATTTTTTCCTATTGTGTGTATTCAAAGGAAAAGAATAGCAAAGCTAGCCCTAATAAGAGAAAACTTGATCCTATTCTTACTGCCGAAAACATGACAGTCTTCAAAGATTAAAGAATCTGTGTGCAGTTCCTCTGAGAAAAGGAGAGCAGGGACCTAACCTCTGGACTTGAAATGCTCCATGCTGTGTGCAATAGTTTCGGAGAAAGAATAATACAAGAGGTATGCCTGGGCCTCACCCAGAGCCCAGTGAAGTAAGTAGAAACTTTGGTTGCAATGGAATATTAAGTCTTCTGTCTGCAACTATGTAAGACTTTAGAAAGGCAAAAGACCCACGGGTGTGGAGTATCCCTGCTAATCCTTTGTGCCCCACAGGAGGTTTCTGTCTCTCCTACTCCAGAGCGAACCCCTCACTAGCAACCCAAATAACCAGGCTTGCATCAGTAGGGAAGAATAATTCGGCCCACAGTGTGCTGAATTATACTGTTTCCTAATAGCTGTATTGCCCTCTGCCACCTGAACAGCATCTAGATACCAGATTCTGCAGAGACCTGTATCACATCTCTATAAACATGCTTTCTGACTACGGTAAACTTCTGTGTACTCTGATATTTTCTGCCTTAAGTAATATGGAAAAAATAGGACTTTTTTTTTCCATCTGACTGCATTTTAGATAAATACTAAAATCCCAGAATACTTGGAAGAATGAGTAACAGTCACCAATGAGGGGGAGGAGGATAAATGTTATAAAACAGCRTCTGGTGTGTGTGAAACCAGCACAAGACTGACAAATCCAGAATCTTCAATTGCCAGTTTGTTTAGCTTTTCTTCTTAAAGGAAAATGCTACTATTTCAAAAAAATCAGAATCATTTTCTCTTGAAAACCTTGGAGTGGAACAGACAAATACAAGTCAAATCAACAGCAAGAAAAGTACTTTTAGTACCAGTGATGAATGTTACTATTTGGAATTCAGCTATTTCCAAGTCCACAGATCCTGTTGTGGCAGATTCTGCACAAACACACACACACAAAAGACAGGGTTCTCCAGAGTCTGCATTTTCAGCTTTTTGGGGTTTTTTAAAGAATTTATGTTGCATGCCTTCTCTATTTCTTTGGTGTGCACTGGCGTCTTCCAGGATGGATCAGCAGTGCTGTGGAAAGAGGCTGTAAAGCTATCATGTGTCATGTTATCCAGCACGTATACACTATGCATGGTCATGGCAGCCACAGTAAATCTGGGCATCTTATTAATGTTTGCTGCCTGGTTCATCCTACTCCAGCTTTTTAAGTTTTGGGCCCGAGCAAACTTCTTTTGACTGTTTGGCACGGGGACTCTCTTGAAGAGCAATTTGGGTATGGGGAAAGGAATGTCTGCTTACTTTCTTCACTGTGGTACACTCCACAGGGATAATTCCTTGCTGAGTGCCAAGCTCATGAATATTCATTCCTTTTCAGTTTTTCACCTTCCCATTTTGACTAGCTTCCAGCCACACATCTGCTTCGCCAACATGGAAAGACTTCCTGCTCTCTCTGCCCTCATCTGAATGAGTAAACTACAGCCAGTTAAGAAGTTTGTAAGGAGAAGAAGAGCAAAGGTTGCTGTGACAAAAGGTCTGCTTTCCCCCACAGCTGTAGAGCACTGATCACTATACAAATGAAGGGCAGAATCGAGACTGCTAAAAGTATTTGCCACAATTAATAGATTTTGCAATACATGTGAGATGCTTTCACACGGGCATACAGCATCAGGCACTTCAGAGGTAAACTTGGTACCTCAGAGGTATTCAGAAGGGCTCCAAAGGGAATTTAACAAGGCTAATTCTAGCTGGGAAGCCAGACAAGCCATGGAAGAAGACCCAGTGACTATGGTCATGTGAAAAGAGGCCTGGGCAGATTAGGGAGATAGGCAAGCATTAGAAACACCAGCAAGAACGACACAGGAAAGGTAGTGCCAGTAGCTTACATAATACCAGCCTGTAAATGCAACAGGAGAACAGCAACATTTGCCAAAGCATTGTCAATGGGACAGGCGGCTTCTCAGCGGTGACTGAGAATAAACCAAAAGGTACTGGCATAGAGACAGAAATGATATGATGGAGAGGGCTGGTGGAAAGAGAAAAGCTACCAAGGACAGATTTATTTTGGTGTACAAGAAAAGATGTTGCTGAATTTCAAGACAGATAACTCCTGCCCAGGACTGAAGATATATGTGCATAGTCATCAGAAGAGAAAGATTAATCCAGTAACTTTGCTATGTACACAACTCTGCTTCTGCTCACACCTTCTCGACCACAAGGATACTGATAAATATATTCCTCTGCTATAAATGTAGAAGCTCTTCACAAGTCTTATTTGTCTTAGTTGTTCAGCTCAAACCACAGGACGTAATTTGTATCTCACAATGAGCCTTTCTCTGTCTGGTCCATATACATGGTGTGGAAGCTTGTTCACTCACAGGAGACTAAGATTGCTTAAACAAGAAACATCATTGCATGCCTTTGGATTCAACAGAGATGCAGTAATTATTTTCACCTAATAATTAAAAAAAAAAAGGCTGGAAATCAAAAGACAATCCCTTTCATTGCACCACTGGAAACATTATTGTGAACTGTCTTTACAAAACCTCAGGAAAGAGCAAGCTAAAAGGACACTGTGGCAGAGTTTTAATTCAGGCCATGTAATTTAATTCTGAATTCTATTAGATCAATGGGAAACTGAATTTAAAAAAATATCTGTTGGATTATGCAGAATGGAGTTCCTCTTCTTAATAGCTCTGGAAAGATTACAGTGTCATGAGGCTCCATCAATCAGAACAGAAAAACCAAAGAGCAAGGATAAATCGAAGGTTAAGTGCATGGTGCTGAGGAACACCCTAACCACCTTCCTTTTACTATTAGAAACCGGATGGGTTTGTGTTGATGGATCTATTAAGTAGGAAAAACAGCAATCTATATTCAGAGAGAGGCTTTCTGCCTATACATTTCCCCTGATGTATACAACCATCTTGTTATTTTGCCATCTCAGTTAACAGACTGTCACTATTTCTCTGTGTTGATTTTCTAACAGAAAGAATAATCTTATTCTCAAAGGGCTGCTTATTAATTTCTTTTCTAAACTTTTTTTAATTTTAGATTAATTTCTTTTTAAACTTTTTTAGGAAAAGAGAGCACTCCAATATTTTTTCATTATTTCTGTTCAACAGAAGGGCAGAACAAAAGGAAACAAAGCCCTAAATCCATAGAAAGATCAAACTCCTTCCTGATGTAACTCCTGTGAAATAATTTAWTACAGCCTAGAGATGGGCTCAGTCCATGTTTTTTGCTGTGATGAACACAGGAACAGTAAATGTCCTAAATGTTTCAGGAACCTCAAATAGTACAATGCCTATACAGCAGGACTCAAGATGGAGATTTTGGGCTGGAAGATAATTTTATTTTTGCTTTGTTCGTTTCCTTTTCGTTGCAGGGCCTGGAGACTGTACATCCTCAGGGAGCCACCCAGCTCCTTTCTAAATCAAGAGGTGGTCTGAGTTTGGTTTCAGTGGGAGCTGGAACAGGCCGCACGTGCATAGTAAACATACTGTTACCTAACAGTATGTTATTACATCATGTGATCACTGGAAAGGTGTACCATCAACATATTCCAGTTGCCTAATTTTTCCTTAACTGATTTGCTGCTGCAGGCTATTTGGTGCCATTAGTTCAACAATTGTGCTCTTTGAAAGGACAGTGCTAATTTTGCCCTAAAACTTGTACTTATAAAAACAAACTTTTATAAAACCTGAAACCTAAGGAATTGCTGTATGCTATTTTTAAATTCCAGTTGTTTACAAGCTGATAAATACCCTCTGGCAATACCTGAATTCCCACACAGCAGCAACTTAAAGCTATTAAAAAATACAATCAAAACTAAAACTGCTTCTGTTGCTTTTCATTGACTTTGTTGCTTGACGCTGACCAAAACATCATTGCTCGAGTTTTCGTTGTGTAGGCAGCATCTCCTTAAGCTATCATCAGGCTGTATGCCTGGAGTCAGCAGCAGAGGCAACAGAAGCCCTCCCTGCTGTAGTGGCACATAGGCCAGCTGTGAAAGCAGCATTCAAGGTGTTTGGGTTGCTTTGGTGTCTATGGTTTGGGAACCCTCTGCCAGATACTGTTTTTAATAAATCTGATATGCTGTGGTGTCCCTCATGCCCTTACAACAAATAAGATTTCATTCAAAGTACAAGGTACTACTCCCAGGCTATGCTAACACAAGTTCCCATCCATGAACACCCTCCCTACTTTTTGGGATGTCACTTGAGATTGCTTTTCCAAATGCTTCTGCTCTTTTCTAATGCAGTATAAATRGTATACGTGAAGAAAAGGTTTTCTGTTTCCTATAATCACTCCAGTTGAGAAAAGCACCAAGTTCTGAATAGAATCGAAAAAGCAGCTGATCAGTTTTGGGCACGAGGCAGAGTAGGGAAATCAGGGTGGTTCTTCTCGCCCCCCACCCCTTCTCCTAAGTGTGGATTAAATTGCACTTTGCAAATAAAAACTGTGTGAATTGTGTGCCAGGTCACATCCCGTCTACATCCTCGCAAATGGTAATAATTTTGGAAGGATTTGGCGCACGCATTAAAGGGTTCGTGGAAGCAGTCCAGGGCGCTTCTGACGGCTTGGATCTAATTAGTCATTCAAGTTGTTTCTTTTTAAATAAGACTCAGAGGAACACGCTAATTTTAGGATGCCGGGGCGGGGGGAAGAGAAGAGGGCCGGGGAGGGGTCTTTCCACCGGAGGAGCCCTTCCCGAGGCGGCGGGCAAGGACGGGCGCGGGGAGCGCTCCCCGGTCGTTGATCCCCTCAGGCCGTTGCGGGTGCGGCGGCCCCCCGAGAAGCCCTCCCTGCCGGCGCCCGCTCGCACTTGGCCCCGAGGGCGCGGGAAGCTGAGGGAACCGTCGCTCCCCCGGCTCCGAGGCTCCCGCAAGGCCGGTGCGGGACCAGCTCCGCGCCTCGCCCCCTCCGCCGAGCACCGCGTGCCGTGCCGTGCCGTGCCGTGCCGTGCCCCGCCCGCCGCCTGCCCTGTCCCAGCTGCCTAAGGCGGGCTCAGCGCTGGCTTAGTCCGGGGCTCCGGTCCCCGCGGCTCCCGTCCCCGCGTCCCCCCAGGGACCCCTCCCCACCTGTCCGCTGGGCGCCGCCCGTGACGTCATGGAAACACCCCCTTCCCCCGCCCCAACGGCCGCGGGAGGGCGGGTGACAATAACACCTCCCTAGCACGGAGTGGGCGGGAGGGGAAGTGAACACGCGCTTCCCGTTGGTCAGCGTGGCTGCCAATCGAGCGCACTGG
The DNA here is from genome assembly GCA_030449065.1 of Oceanodroma leucorhoa. Lineage (NCBI taxonomy): Eukaryota > Metazoa > Chordata > Aves > Procellariiformes > Oceanodroma > Oceanodroma leucorhoa. Next base: position 4,476,027 of record JASVER010000033.1, on the reverse strand, counting down.
TCCCGCCCCCGGGCCCTCGCGTGGACGTTCCCCAGAATCCGAGGCGAGCCGAAGTGTCGGTCCGCGTGCCCCCGCCCTCCCCGCCGGGGCCGGCGCAGGTAGAGCGGCTCTTTATGGTTGCGGTTTTCGCTCCCGCCTGACTCCTTCCTTCCCTCCCTCCCTCCTTCCTGCTAGCTGCGGGGCGCTGCTGCCCGGGGGCCATGGCGGGGGCGCCCGGCGGGCTGTAGCTCGGCCGGCGGCAGGTGAGGAGCTCAGGTGAGTGTCCGGGCCGGGCTGGCGGCCGCGGGGCCGCTTCCCCGCCGCACGGTAGGGACGGGGCAGCGGCGGGGCGGTGTGTAGCCCCCGGGCGGGCGGGCGTTGGTTGCGGCCCCCCTCGCTGAGGAGCCGCGGCGTGCCGGTGCTCCGCGGGGCGGGCCAGTGGCCTCCGGCGAACTCGGCACGCGAGAAAAGTGGCTTTTTACCACACAGAAAGCACCTTTTCTCGTCCGGGTCGCAGCGAGAGCGCTGAGGGCTGCCCGCCGGGGCGGGGGCGGGCGGCTGCTGCCGGCACAGCGCCTTAGCCCCCGCGCCTCCCGCCTGCCGCGCTCAGCCCCTCTCCGGTCACCTCCTGCGGCCCTCGGGGTCGCTGGCCGCTCTGCTACAGCCCCGCGCGGCTGTTCCGGAGCGGCAGCCAACTTAACACCTTTCCCTGCTTCGGGAGAGTGCTGCTGAGGGCTGCTTGTCATTTATTTAACTGCCGGTGTGCTCCCTGTGGCGCCGAGACGGAGCGAATTCCAGATTAGCTGCCGTACACCGGGCAGCTGCTTCCCGAACGTAACCTCCCGGGCGGAGCGGTGGTTTTGCCGGGAGGGAGTGGGCAGGGGCAGATCTCCCCGCTTGCTGCGTGCTCTGGGGAATCGAACTGGCCGCCGGCTGGCTGTTAAATGCTCAGAAATCTTGGGCGTGTTTGCAAAGCCGTCACTCTCGTCTAAATCTGTGGTTCTCTGTGCTCGTGTAAAATAAAAAATGCCACCATTATTTTTTTTTTTTCGTTTTGCCCATATCTTTAAGAAAATAGGTTAATTAAATCCAGCCACTTCAGTTTCCAGGTTGATTTAATTTCCATTTGAGGACAAATTAGGCAATATGAGCATTTAAATCATTACTTGAAAACTGTTTGGTACAGTTCAYTGACAGTGAAGTACTCTTCACCGACGCTGATTTATTTTTACTAAGAGGATATCTGGAATGGCTAGAGAAAAGGGTGTTTAATARATTTACTTCTTCCTTGTAAGGTAATTTGTCTGCCTTACATTTTTGTCCTAGGCCTCTAATGATGGTAACAGTGTTCTTCCTTCTCAGCTTTCTCAAGAAGGGACACAGGGAACTGTTGGTTGTTGTTTCATCCCTTGACTTTCATCGATTAATCATAGAGTTCAGAATGTTTCACTCTACTTAATTTCAACAGAGCTTGTAAGTCTGGTTTGGGTATTTACAGCAAGTGTTTTCATGGACATTTTCTGTAAAGCCATGTGTAGCAACGGTTTTAATTTCCATGAGTTTAGTTTTTTATTATTGAAATCTTAAGTAATACTCCCTATTCTGTACTCCCAATAGATTAAGCTAAATATTTTCCACTGTGATTCCTAGTCCATTTACAAAGCAATAGCATTCATAGTTCTTTATTCTCTTTTTCTTTACTCTGATATCCCCCCCCACACACACTGCTTTAGGCTCACTTATGTYCTCTCTTACAATTTTGTGTAATATCTGGGTTTGCATGCAGGAAAGGTGGGAGGGGAGAGTTTTAGGGATTGGAGGTGCTCTCTGTGTATGAGTGCGCATGTATGTGCACTGAACAGTTGTGGTTGGGCTGAAATTACTGGCATGTTCACCAAGGACAGGAAATGATGGTGAGACTCAGCTGGAGTTTGCTTATTGCAACACGGCATGGGTGACTAGCTCATTCATTTTTGCAAATGTAAGTATACTGTGTTTTATACAGAACTTTGTTTGTTTGTTTGTTTTTTGTAGCTCTGTGTGTGTCATCGTAAAGAATTGGGTCTAGTTCAAACCGCATCTATTATGAACAGATGCATGTCAGCCTAATAGCCTTTCCTTCATTTGTTGCATTCTGTAGGTCTTGTTACATGCTGTGTAGAAAGTAGAGTGAAATAGGGCATTATTCTGACAGTCTCGGATCTTACGGTTTCTAATTGTAAAACTGAGTTTTCAGTTGCTATAAACAGTGCTCTTAGCTACAAAATGAGAAAAGCCTTCCTACTGAAAAAGTAATTCATATACAAATTGCTAAAATATTTTAGGCTTAAATTTGATTTGCTGTAATATGCATTTCAAAAAAAATGCAGGGATGAACGAGGCAGCAGAATGAGCATGTGACTGTGCAGTCATGGGGTACTTTTTATATGTCAGAAGAAGCATTGTATATCTATATCAGCATTTTTTGATCTTATTGAAGTCAATAGAAATTTCTCAACTGATTTCAGTTATGTTAAGATTTGACTCGCCAAAGGTGCAAAGTTTTGCCGGTAAAAGACTAGGGGATAGATACTGTGATACACCACTACTAAGGTGCCAAAGAAACTTCTAGGAGAACCTAATTGCCTTTTCCTGTATCAATTTTCAGATAATAGGATGCAGATATTGTGAGATCCTTAGAAACAACTCTCCAGACTGGGACTAATGTGTTTCTGTTACCAAATTTACTCAGCTCTGCTCTTTGAGATGCTGGATTTTCATGTCTGTCTTCTGCCTTTGTGATTGTGTTCAAGCAGTATACTTTGGGGGGCAGACTATTGTCTGCCTAAACAAACTATTGTTTTTAGTCTCCTACAGCTGTCACTTGAGGTAGAAGTACATAAATCCTTGAATATTGTGCCTRGAAATAGATGTTTCATTGCTTTAGTTTCTCATTTATCTGAAGGACAAGGAGGTTTTGTGTATGTAATGTTCTGTCCTGTTGTGGATACTTGTCCTTATTCTGCTAACATAAAATACRTCTCCTCGATGTTAATTTCTCGTTACCTTAGAGCAAAGTTTGCTGTCTGCCTTCAAGGTTAAGTGAYGTGGGTGTTGATAGTAATAAAAATGACAGTCTAGGTAAAGTTGGAAACATAACAGCTAAGAAAAGCACAGCTGTGGGTCTGATCCTGGGAGGCAGGATATCTGTAACTCCTTCTCCTTTCAATCTGTTTTAGCTTGTTGCTCATGCAAAGTTCCTGAAGCTCCTTGTGACTTTCACGTAGCGCATATGTTCAGAAATAGCAGATTCTGTTATGTATGAAGTTATGATATGAGTTAACACAGTGTTTGAGTAGTGTTTTTGGAGCTCTGTCAGTATGAAACTCATGGCACATTGTTGCAAGTTGCTYGAATCATTTAAAAAAAMCAAAACAAAATGTTGAGGACAGCCTCAGTGGAGGAAGAAAACAGAAAGCTTGTGCAAATTCTTTCTGATTTTTCTGTATTCAGGTGTCTCAACTGAGATAATTGTTAAATGATCAGAGTTATTTTTTAATACGAATTCTATGACAATTCTGGTACCTGCTATGTTAGTAAAAGCCGTGAGTACTCTAAGAAGTGTTAGCTGAGACTGAGAAATGCATTTGGTCAGTTCAGCCCAGTGCAGCTCAGCCTCTACTGTCCTGCCTGTCTGGTGTGCCGGAACAGCACTGACTGACTCAGTGCAAGCTCCTTGGGGCAGAAGTCACGTGTTGGTGTGTAGCACTAAGCAAAGCAGCGCTTAATCCTGTTTCAGTGTCTGGGTGTTCCATGATGCTAACCACGAAAGTAAAGAAATAGAGTTGAGCTGCTTTTGATGTGGAAGGTGCTAAGCAATTTTTGCAATGCCTATTTGCTAATGATCCACAGTCTTTGGATGAAGGCTATTCTAGACATGGCTCTTGAATCTTTTTCTGTGGAAAATAAGTACTGATAAGCATGACTTGACAGGAATCCCTGTTACATGCCACAGGAGGGAGGAATAAGAGTGAGAACTGACTTTCACTGACCTCTAAGCCCTAAGCTGAAGTAGTGCATTGAGAATTGCTATGAGTTTCTAGCTCTTAAAGAGATCTCCAGACTTACTAATTGTATATCTGGCTGTAAGACAGCCTGACATAAAGATAGTGGCTAATAGCATCTGGTAAGTCACGGAAGGAAGGAAGGCTGCAGATATGATTCTTTATGTGCCTTTGTGCGTTGCTTTTCAATTTTATAACAGTTTAGACTGAATTTGAAAAGTCCTTCCTTTGAAGTCATTGAATAGCATATTAGCCAAGCTCTGCATTCCTTGTCTGACCAGGAGGTGTGTATATATCTGTGTTTCTAGATTTCTCACTTTCAAGTCCAGTTGTTAAATTACAAGTACTTGAACTGAAAATTCCCTCTTTAGTCTTGAAGTGTGGGGGTTTGATGGATGAATCATATTTAGGTTGGCAAACACAGCTGCTGCCATGTCAACACTTAATTCTGGACATTTTCTTTGGTGCTTATGTTAACATGGGTGTGCAAACAAATCTCCCTTTCTTCTGCCTTCCAATGTAATGCATGAATTGGGAATTAAGGAGATTTTTCTTTTGATTCATCTTTCCATAATAGCAACTTTTTAAGCGATAGCTTCAGATTCTGCCTGCTTGTCGGTTGAGCTGAAACCTGAAAAAAGGTCACAGCAAAAACATGATAGTACGTGGTGCTGCAGTTGTCATGCAGCACTCGTATTTAACTGCTGTTCTTGGAATGAAGGTGGTAACAATACAAAATAGTAAAGGCGAGAAACTAATCCTTGTTTGTACCAGTGTTTATACCTCTTCTGTGTTTACTGTAATCCCTGTTGGATTTCAGTAATGACTTTTTGTCACCATTAGAAAAACCTGAAGCATTGGGCTTTCTGCCCATTTGGTGTATCCTCTGATGAATGTTTTTAGGATAGAAGTCTGAAACGTCTCCCTGGCTGAATGTAGTTGTACTCTTTGCTCATCTTAATTTCTGCCAATTCTGTTATTACCGCTCATGCGGATACTGCAAAAGATCTATTATCACAAGTGTCATCTCTTGTCTGTTGTGGCAATCACTTAGGTCACTTTTAGGTCACCTCTCTCTGGTCTGACTTATGTCACTTTTTCCTGTGATTCTGGAGGCTTTTCCTAGTCACAGTATATGCATTGTTACTGTTCTGATTTTAGTCTGTTCCATTTTCATATAGTTGCTGGTGAAAATGAATGAAGCTCCTGGTCTTAATGGTTCCAATAAAGAACAACTATGTGGATATACTCCATTTGCCTTACATGTTTACTTCTTTCTGCCCAGAGAGTAGCTGAAACCACAGGAGAGACAATTTCTGACCAGCCTGTCCATCACCAACAGAACCGTGTGTGCAGGAGACTTTATCCTTCTCAGTGTACAAGCCCATCTGTGTCACTGTTAATTCTGCTTGTTACAGAAGGTTAACTCCTGCCCTTCAAGTTTTCACATGAGCAGAGTAGGATATAGGTCTCTGGCACTGTTTTCTTCCATCTCACCAACTACTCATGTTAAAAAAAATTTGTTGCAATGTTTTCCTCTTCTCCAAGATAATTGTTTTGTCAGTGTGTCTAGAAAAATAGCCTTGAGGAGGGTTAGAGAGAGTCTCTTCATACTCCTAGTTCCCCAAGTGAAATGTACAATTCTTATTTTTATAGAACTTCTGCTGTCCTGTCTGCAGTGGCAACAGGTGGCTTTAAAACTAGCCTTGATAAGTTTTATTGTCAAAAGCGTTCTGCCACTGCCTCAGGCTGCGAGGCATAATAGCAATGTCTCCCCTGAACAGATGCAGAACATGTCTTGCTCATACTGGCACCTGGAACTATGATGGCTCAATTGTATTGCTAGAAAAGAAGCTTGTTTAACAGTCTTATAAAATACTGTATTCTGAAGGAGAGTGAATGGTTCTATCATTTCTTTCTATATCCCTTGCTTGTGACAAATACGAGCGTTGAGATCCCCTAGACAAAGCTTTGACAGCATAAACTGTGAATTTAAGCGCAATTTATAATGTAGGGGGGGGAGGAGGGAGGAAGTTTCGCTATGAATGTGATTCAGTCACTGACTGTCTTGTATACCTTAAAAAAAAAGAAACAGCGAGTGTCTGTTAATCTTCTGTGGTACTGCTTGAGCACTTTAAAATAATGAAGTGTAAATCATCAGTAGCAATGGGGATCCTAGAGACATGCTAGTGGTTACTGTCTGCATACTGGGGAACTGATTAAGCTAACTCCAAAGGATGTGGGCTACTGAGTCTTTGCTAGTTTAAGATGACTGTGGTAGGAGTTTGTGGTGGCTTTCTCAGGTTCCCTCCCTGATACCTTGCTGCTTGCCAAAGGCAGGCAGGCTGGTACTTGCTGAGAGATACCTTGCTACGATTTGGTAACTGTGTGGAGTTCCACCCCCRCAATAGGATGTATCTGCGTCTGTGCAGCTCAGTGGCACATGACCTCTTAGTTCTTGGGAACTACGCAGCAGTTTAGGTAGCAGATGTTCTAAGAACTTGCTAGTCCATTTTTTTAGTGATGATTTCACCACCTCGAAAGAAGCAGGCCACCTAGCGTGCATCGGCCTATTTGGAGCTGGCGTTATTGCTAAAAGATTGCAGGTCTTTGCTTTTTAAATAAGCGATAATGGAACAAAGAAACAAAAAATAAGCAGCAAGAGGTGTTATTAAGACTATGCCTGAAGATAAGATTTCTCCCTAACYTTTTTTTTGCTAGTAAGTAAAAGTGATTAATAAGGCTCTGTGGTCCACTCTGGTGCTGTCATGTCCTGAAAACTTCTCGGAACTGCATCTTACTTGCTGTTGCTGTTAAATAGGGTTAATTGAATYGCTCAGAACAGTCATGTTTAGTTTCCTTAAAAGACAACATTCTGATAATGTTTTTGTYACTTGTTAAGATATGTAACAGGACAGGACCAGAGGCAATGGGCACTGAAACACAGRAGGCTCTGTCTGAACATCAGGAAGTATTTTTTTCACTGTGTGATTGAGCACTGGCACAGGTTGCCTGGAGATGTTGTGCAGTCTCCCTCCTTGGAAATATTCAAAAGCTGTCTGGATATGGTCCTGGACAACCATCTCCAGGTGGCCCTGCTTGAGCAGGGGCGATGGACCAGATGACCTCCAGAGGTCCTTTCCAACCTCAACCATTCTGTGATAATTCTACTAGAGTATTTTGAAGTTTAGTGTAGCGCAACTCTGTTCTTCAAATTCTGTTAGATCTAGAAATGATTTTGGAAAAGCCAGTCAGAGTCCTGGTGTTCTTTTCCAGTCTTGCCTGGGCCTTAACTGGGTCAATAAGCAACCTTGTGGTTGGGATACAGGTTGTCTTTCACAGAGCAGGGTGCAACCAGTGTCAGAATAGGCTTCTTATGGAGGATTGGTGGTRTCTGTCTGAGAGAATTTGACTTCTAGAAATAGAAGAGAACTAGAACTAATGGTGTTTGCTAATTTGCTGATACTAAGGTCAGATAACAAGCAATTTGTATATGTAAATAGGAGAATCTAGGCTAAATCTAGTCCTCTTATTGAACTCTAGTAATAACCATATTGGTAAAGAAGAGTTGATATTTCTTGTTTTCTGATTAAGGTTGAACAATGGAAGGAAAAGAATTTAGGTGTTGGTCTACAGGACTTTGTCATGTCTTGGCAAGAAAGCTGCTGTTTTTTAAAAAGTGAATTCAGTAGGTGTACCCTTGCTAGCATCAACAAATACTATTTACTGAATAAAATGATGGACAGCTAAGATGTATCATGGACCCTCATTTGCCTACTGCTGTGGTATCTGTACTACTGGTAGGCTGAGCGGGCACCCAGCTGGGTTTAGATTCCTGGGCTGGCTATGAGGGGCTGTTTTGCCGTGTTATTCTTAACCTTCCATCCAAAAAACAGATCTAAAGGGAAATGAAATCTAAAGTTTGGGTGTTGAGCAAAATATTGGCCCAAAGTATTATGATTGATTCCTGTCTTCCTTAACTGAATGGTACTGATAATTTTTTACTGAGTGACCTAGCTAGGAAGTAACAATTCAAAGCTCCTACACTACTGCCACAGCTGCTGAAATTCAGGAAGTATAGAACCCATTCATTTTTTCCTGTTGTTTTTTAAAAAAAAAAAAAAGTGATATCACTGAGTTCATTTGCAGATTTGTTACTGTCCTTCAAATCCACCTATCTCATCTGCAGGGCATTAAAACCAAAAGCACTTAATATTGTGATAACCTTATAAATCTTATAAAACTAAGACTTACTTATTGAATATTTCTGTGTGCTTGGAGAATCTCAAATTGTTGAGAAAGGAGAACTTACTGAGGTAGGGAACTGCTATCGTGAATAGATAAAGTTCTTGCCTTTTAGCTGWTGTCCAGTTTGTTTTGTTGAAACAAGCTTTTTAACATCCTATTTCTTAGAATAAGAATAAAAATGCACTGCTGAAATCATGTTGTTTCATTTGATTCACTGAATAAATATGGAACTTCATTTCAGATTCGGAGATAAGATGTTAGAATTTTCCACAGGATAGCTGAATCATAGGCTTCTCTCCACACACACTCTCTCCATTTCACAGCTTGTTTTCCTATGTATAATACTATATTGTACTGTACTCTTTGAAGTTCAGCAGGATCAACACTTCCACTTGAAAATCAACAGCAGAGCCATTGCCAGTATGCCACTTTGGCAGATGAGACTTCTTGTTTATTTGCCTTTTTTTTTTTTTTTTTTAAAGAGAAAGGAGAGAAAAAAAGTATTGTCAGGCTTTCACAAAATGGAGTATTTGATAAAGGTGACTTGTAAAATTTTTTTCTTCCTTTATTGCAGGAACACAAGTATACAAGGTCACTTTCTTCTGCTATGTCATATGCATACAATTGCTGGTGTACTGAAGATCTCTTACTGGTGATAATCTTACATTGTAAAAGATCAAATTTCAAGTAATGGGATGTGATTGAGTATTTTTAATTTYAAGTAATGGGACATGATTGAGTATTTTTAAATGCATACAAGGTCCTTGTTTTCATCAGGCAGGCTTTAATAATCTGCTTTTAGTCCTAGTTGATTAGTTTGATAAGCTGAGCAGGGAAGATGCAACTTCCCATTTATTTCTAGTTGTATTGTCAGCTATCTCTTTATTTTTAAACAAGTGGTTTCCTTAATTTCATAGTAATTCGGTGGTAGAACAATGGCTGTATCTCAGTATCATCAAGTGACTGAGTGTTCTCACTTTGGGAAACATTTGTGGGGCTTGTCTGTGGTGGTTACTGCTTCCTACTTGCAGAAGCTTAGGAAATCTTGGTTTCTGAGGCATGGTTCAGCATTTGAAAACATCCGTGTTTTCCTAACTGGATGCTGTTTCAGTCCTGATAATCCAGACATAATGACAGTTCACATTGAACTACCAAATGTTCCTTGCCAAATGAGCTTGCATTATTTACTTTAATATGATTAGAATGCATAGTTAGCATAAACGCACCCTCTATTCAGKGCAGGATGAGAGTTGCTTGCTTCTTGTTTTCTCAAATTAAACTATGAAATAGTAGTTCAGTGTGCAGAGCCCTTCTGCAAAAGAATCATCTTTGCTTGCTGTTAAATGAATTTTATGTTCTAACCCAAAAAAATGTTTGTCCCTTGAATATTAGGAAGATGTAATGCCTTTCTCGCTATGGCCTGTCTCCTAGCACTCATATCTTGCAGAACTTGAATTCTTGAGGGATTTTAATTCTTAATATCATTGCTCAGTGGTCCCCAAGTGCATTGCCACTTGATCCACCTTGTGATGGAACCCTTACTTAAGAAGAGAGAAGGCATAGGCTGTGCATCTGTTGTGTGTTACTTTATCAATAAAATCATGTCTTCTGTATTAGCCTAGCCTAATGCACTTAGAGCTGAGAGGAAGGGTGATATTTGGTAAGGGAACTAGGGATGAAGGACAGGAAAACAGATTTTTATACGTTAGTGTATGTAACTTTAATTCTCACTTCTTATTCTGGTTGACCAAACTGCTTTTTTACTTCCCTGTACTTCTTTTTGGCCCTTGAAAATAATGGAGGTGTTCTGAGTAGATACAGGGAAGTCATCTTGTGAAACTTTTTTGCCCAGTCTATGAATGCCACTGAAACATTTGCATGCAAGAATGTTTTGTGGAATATAGGAGGAGTGCAAACAAAAATCACAAGGTATAGTTTGGCTAGACTTGTGCTTGGATTGGCTTTGTTGAGGAATGGAATTGAAGGAAACTGTTCTGATCCCCTAATTCTGCCCTGCACTGAGATTCTGAAATGCTTGTTTCTCTGTATCTGAGTCCTAGAACTCTGGAAACTGCAGTCATCGTCTTTGGAAAGGCATGGGCATGCAAAGTATTGACATCAAATCAAGAAGAAAATATCAACAAATTTTATTGTCAGAACTGATGTAGTACGTATGTCTGGTAGCATAAACATAGATTCTGAAAAGTACAGTTTCCTTGATCTGCCACTTTTTGAAATTAATATTCCTTAAACAAACAAACAAACCTTTGTTCACAAAAGAAATACTTATAAGTGAGTAGAGCTGAAGTAATTTTTTTTATTAATGGAAACTTTAGAGTATTAAGGCAAGGTCAGTTTGCAGCCCAGGTTAAATCAGCAATAGTAATGTTGATAAATAGTATATAAAGACTTCCTGGCTGAAAGTGGATGTACTGAGACATCACAGAACTGGAAGAGAGTTCCTGGACACTCATGTTCAATATTTGTTGCAGTCATTACATTTGTATATTGCCTTTTGTAAAGTGACCAAGCATCTTATTAAAATAGTCAGAGCTTTGTCCCCAGGTGTCCCATTCAAATTATTTCAAAACTTCCCTGCTTTGACTAAAACTTTATTCCAGGATTCTGGCTAAATGTATCCATGGCCAGTTTGTACACCTGGCTAAAACTGGTATTTTCACTCAGTGTTTSTAAGAGCATCTGCATTCCCTCTGAGCCTTTGTAAACTGGTTAACTTTTTGCTCCGATCACAYTGGGAAGACTCTCCCTTTCCCCCATTCAGTCTAGGAGGCTTGCATTTAGACTTGAAGAGATGCAGAGAATCTTGTGATGTGGCTGACTAGGTATGCTCATGGTATTCACTTCAGGACAATATTCTGCTGTCAATCTTCCTTGCATAAGCTTACAGTGATCTGAGGTGTGCCTTAAGTGCTATTTTTTGTTTCCTGACCAGATTAGATGCTGGCAGTGCCTTGCACAATGACTTTTTTAATGCTTCCCTGTATGTCTCTCTAGSAAATGCCTTGCTTTATGTCAAAGGGTAGCTTTTTTCTCTTTTCAGACCTTCATCAAATTGGAGATGGAGTGAATGTGTAATCAGCTCATACATGTGAGTACCTTCCCCTCCTTGGTCACTTCCAGCCGTCAGAGCAGAACTTCTGCTTGTTTTACTCCTCGGGTCCTGACCTTGCCTTCAGGATTGATGAACTGCATTCCACGTCATCACTTCTGTTCATGTGGTTCCTCTCACCTGGTGTTCTAGTCGTTCGGTGCATCAGAGGTGCCTCTATACTTTTTGACAGCAGCAACTTTTATTAGACACCTCAATTCCCTTGCCACTAGTAGGACTGTTAAATAAAACTAGCCCCAAGATAATTCTTGGCAACCTCTTCCGGTGATCCGTGTCCAGCCTGAAATATTTTTTTATTGTCTTCTGTGGCCAGTTACTTAGTCACTTTGCAATTCTTCTACTAAATAAGATCATTGCCAGCTTTATTAATTTTCTTTATGCAGCGGTTGTCAGGCCCAGTTGACATCTACAGATTTCCCTTGTCTTTTTTTTAATTTTTTTAAAAAGTTGATCTGTTACCACTGAATTTAGTATTTCCTTCTGACTCTTTGACTTAATCTGAAATCTTGCATGTTACTGATTGTAGTAGGGCTGATTTCTTTTCCCTCTTCTCCCCTCACCTCCAACTCTAAAGACACGTATTCTGTTTGCTCTCCTGCTATCACAGAGTATCTTTCACTGTATTTTTTGTCTGCTTAAAAAGTATAGATTATGGTTTTTAAATGTTTATATTGGCTAGAGGTGAAGTAGGCACARTAACTTAAGAATGCATGAAAGTTTTATTTGCAACTATATGTACAATTTAATCTCCCTTTTCTTTCGGAAATCTGTACCAGTATCATCTGGTTTCCTCAACTCATGCTCAGGAAGCTGTTACTTTTGATTCCATGCTGTTTCGTTTCCAGGCCTGTTTCGTAGTAGACATCCTGTCTTTGTTTCTTTACTAAGAAATTTTCACTGCCAGGTTACTTCTTCACTTAGTTTCAATGTGTTGTTGAAGAACTGTGTTTTTAGTATTTTTCAAATCAATTTTTTGGAAAGTTTTAGCTTTATTCCTGTACTTCAACGTGAGGTGCGACTTCTTTAATCAACTCCATCCCTGCCTTTTTGGGAGGGATGTGGAAGCTATTTATCTAGTTAGGCCTATTTCATCTTGCAAGCTGTCTGCTGCACACCACATCCCATAAGGCGTTTCTAGATTCTTTTCTGCACACTTAAGGAAGCAGCAGCTCGGCATTATCCATTTAGAGTGTCTGAATTCCTCAGTCCTACCTGACTACTTAAACTAGTTCCTTTTGCTTATTACTCGCTTGGGTCAGAGAAGTTAATCTYCTGTAATGCCCAATTCACTCTGATATTTTTCATTCTAATAAAATAAAATCTGTACCAAGGCTGGTTTCTTGGAATCTACTGCAGACTCGCAGCACTCTGAGCAGGACTGTCCTTTTTTTAAAGTGCTTTTTTTGAACCCAGATGGATTCTGTTTGTTCTTTTGCAGTGCTGTGTTTGGGTGTTTTAATCTCTCACTTTTAAGTGGTGTAGATATGTACTACCACTACCTYTACTGGCTTTTCTGAATAGTGTGTGTGTTTCAATATGTGTTTTAGCCACTAAGACTCTGTTGTCCCTGTGATACTTAGCCTTGTATTTAACACCTAGTTCAAGTTCATCAGTGTTGTAGTATAAGCTGCCTTTTTTTTTCTTTTTTTTTTTTCTTTCTCTCCTGTACACAGGTACTTTGAAATGCTTTATCTGGTCATGCCTGTTTACCAGGGCAGACTATTTGTCTGCCTGACCCCTGTTCTCATCTGTGTTAGGACTTTCAGTCCTTTATCCAAAGGATCAGAGATAAGAGGTGGAAACCTCTTGGCCACATCCTCATTTTCCTTTGCTAGTGCAGTGAGGTTAGATGTGGAGATTGCATGGGTGCCCAACAACATTCACTTCTCACTTTCATCTGTAAATACCTTCTTGGGTGTGCCACTTTGTCCTAGAGGGTCAATGTCCTTGTCTCATGAATGTGACTCTGAATGCTCTAGTGCTTCACCCATCTTTCTCTCTCCTCGTTATTTTAATGCCTCTTTATCAAATCCCTTGAGATATAGCCAGATCTCTTGAAGTCTTGCCATATAAATAATATTTAGATTCTGCACCCCTCCTCTGTTTTTTGACTGYAACTTAAGTAACCTTGAACACCCAGAAAGAATATAGCTTCAGATCAGCAGGGAAATACATAAAGTGCAAGGAGGAAGGGGAAGGGCTGATGTATGTGAATCATTTGATCATATTGTGAAAGCATTCACTTAAATGTGACTTTATTTATATCTATATCAAAACACAAAAAACCCACCCCAAGTTGCATTTAAGTGAATATATATTATTCTTAACTGAAAATGTTTATATATAATTTTCTTTCCCCATAAAGTCACAGATAATAGTRGTAGCTGTTGCCAGAGTTTTTCAGCAGCTCTTGCTACGGCTGAGGCAATTTTGCAGGTCACCAGATGTAGAGAAATGCATGTGGTAAATAAATAGATTCTGGAATCTGTAGACATTGTAACTGGCCACATCCATATTTTTTTTTTTCCTGCGGGAAAAATTCTCTGAATAAACTTACTGTGAATAGATTGCAGCTTCTGCAGGATGGTATGTATTTTCTGATGGATCCTGGAGGATGGTATATATTTACTCTGATGGAGCTTGTTGTTTTAACATAATTGCTTTTTAATTATTGCTTCCATRAAAGTTTTGTGAACATTTAGGCCTCAACTGTCCTGACCTGAGGTTGATGATGTGTGGGTTTTTTTTTTGTGGGTGTCTGTGTATACATGTGACACTAAGAGGAAAAGAAGAAGGCGTTATACTTACGTAGGTGTTCTAATTTTGGAGAGGAGAGTAAAATCTCTCCAGTATTACTGGTGGCAAGAAAACAAATCACCTTTTTCTGGTGTCTTTTCTTCCCTGCTAATCCCCAAATCCAGATTTAGTGGACAGTCACGTAATGCTACTGTAGCTGCATGCTTACTTTCGCAGACTAATGCCGCAGTTGCTTTGGCTGATCTCTACTGTTTTTCCATCCTTCTGCTTGCGTGGGGTTTTCTACTAATTTCTTAAAAAGGCAGTATGTGGTATGTCTCTACTYACTGCAGCTTACATGATGGTTTTAACTGTGGGGAGAGGGTGAGAGGTTGTTTGGTGCTCAAGACTTGTGCAGCCACCCCTGGCAGGCTGCCCTGCCCTGCCCTGCCTGTGTCTGGTTGCCACTGCCTGAGAGCAGAACAGCTGAACTAGGAAGAGCCCCCGTGGAGTTCTAGGTCACTCAGCTCTGATTCATGACAGTTAACACATAGCATTAAGAGTATATTTATCCATAGTAGATGCATGATGTTGTGTATGTCTTTTTTTAAACATTCATCTGTACTAAATAGTGTCATGATTAGCAGAGTTTTAAAGTAAAAATGCCTTCTGTAAGAGTGACAGATCTAGTATACAAAGTGCTTGCAGTATTCRTCCCTATTTTTGATGTTATTTATCCACATTTTGGTCTGTTACTTCAGAGGAAAAAATCGTAATGGCAATGAGCGTTGTGATTTTGTGCTTTATCAGAAGTGGGTAAATGAAGTCTGTCCACACCTGCACTGACAGTAGGAAGCCTTTCTGTTCTGCAGCAGCTCAGCTAGCAGTAGAGCATGGATGTTCCAGTGCAGAACAGTGCACGTCAGGAGGCTTGCTTTAAAATCTCTCTTAAGCAACAAATAGACATAGTTCCTTTAACCTGTTTTATCCAGCCTGGTCTGCACCTCA
Organism: Oceanodroma leucorhoa; assembly: GCA_030449065.1. NCBI lineage: Eukaryota > Metazoa > Chordata > Aves > Procellariiformes > Oceanodroma > Oceanodroma leucorhoa. The sequence goes on along the minus strand of JASVER010000033.1, from coordinate 4,460,883 downwards.
GAAATTGTAGGTCAGAGGACAGAAAAAGCTGTGGCATACTACCTTTGGCCTTGTTTCAGTGTAGTAGGTACTTCCTGGCAGACCTCCAGCTGGCTTTCCTACAGTGCCTGCACAGCTCTCTAACACAGGCAAAGCTGGAGTCTTAGCTGGCCCATCTCTTCAGCTCTAATGTGGCATTCAGTAATTCCTATGGTCTGACGAATACTTTATTTTCCGTAAGTAGCATTATTCTTTTCCCCACTCACCAAAGACAGGGATGAAGAAGACCGGAACTCTTAAGAATTAAGAGTTCAGCTTAGTAAAGAAAAGAGAAGATGGATGAAACCACAGAGAAAATAACTAGAGGACACGAGCCAGGTGGTGGTGGAGGAGAAGGGGATTTGCAGGCATGGCATGAGGGAAAACGGAAAGACTGTCATTGCAGTGGCTTTTTTTTATTTATTTTTAATGTATCTCCCAGAATTGTAGAAAATGTGCAGCCACTTCAGTTACATAGTGACCTCTAAAGTGAAGGTGAATGGAAATGCTGAATCTGTAGAACACATTTCTAGCTGTCAGCCAAATTTTCTGCCTGAAACCCACTATCAACTCAGAGAGGGAAACTAAAGCCTGCTACATAAAACTTCTCATTCAATTTTTGGAAATCCTCACTCAGTATAAGAATGCAGAAGAAAGAATTTGTTTCATGCTTTTATTGGGGTGCTGCAGTCTCTGCTGCCATAGATTTTGGACTCCCTCGTGTATGTGATGCCAATACAACAGCTGCAGGCAAGGGTCAAGCTGCATGTGTGTGCAGGAGACTCGCTCCTCCTCTTCCTCCCCTGCGGTGCCTAGCTAGGTGGCACAGGAAGAAGCATGTGGGTACCAGGGCAGCTTGCTGGTGGAGGCAACATCTTGACTTGAAGCATGGGGCGAGCAAGATTCAGTACAGTCTGTTAATAATGCAACGAAATGGCTTAGTTTGAAAAGGAGCAGGTATGCGTGTTTCCGTCACCTGCTGTAACTGGAGCCAGAGTGGTGGAATAGGAAGGCAACTGGTCTCTTGAAAACAGGAGCTCTGGATGAGTGTTGGAGACTCTAACTTAATCATCTTAATGGTTTGCTTCCTGCTTCTCTGTGGTAACATGCAACTGTGTATGCCTGTGTGCTTTTTCTAATGGGAAGATTTTTGTCTTCTTGAAAGACAGAAAGGCTGAGGGGGAGCTATTAAATTCTGAAAGCTATATTTAGCTCAGAGCAATTAGGGCTAGCACTATATAATGACTCTTGTAACTAGCTTATCCATCATGCAAACTATAAGATTTTTAATGTTTGGTTTCAGTCAGACTTGTCATTACTGGCAGCTTTTGCTCACATGCGTCAAACTCTGAATTTTAGAGGGCATGTCTGTTGCAGGTTGTTTTGGGCAAGTCACTTGCTTTCTTACTGTTCCTTGTCACTTTGTTCCTAGTTCTATTTTCAGTGTAAAYCAGCATAATCCTCTGGTTCCAAAAGGGGTAGTTCTGCTCTACCCTCCTGTCTGCAGCTGCCTGATTTGCTCTTTTCATCTCTTATATGCTAGCAACACATTCATGCAGTGAACTGGTTCAGCAAACAGCGTGGCTAAAAATTTGGCTTTTTTCCTGGTTAGTTATTAACCAGATTCATTTCCTACTCTCATTCCACTCTGTAGTCATGTTGCTACTGGTTTTAGTAGGCATTGCAGCAGAAATAAATGGCTAACTTTGAGAAGGGAGAGAATTGGCTGGTTCCTCCCCAAGGGTTTAGGTCTGCCTGCTGCAGATTTATGCCAAATTACACTCTATTGCTAGATTGGGTCTTTGCTGCACTCCTGGTAGGCTCTTCCAGAAATACTTAGAAATATGTAACTTCTTTGGGACTAATACAGTACAAAACAGCTTAATAAATTGTTGTAGAGTTGTTAAAAGGTCAATTATTGCATGTTCATTCTTTTTTTTCCTTGGGTACCAAATAATTAATTTCCTCCRTTATGCATTGAATAAGCATCCCTCTATGATGCTCACATGAGCTGTAGTCACCCACTGAGAGACACTTTTATTGTTCAATTTATCCTTCTATTCCAAWGTATCAGACTCCATAATTTTTCTAATGTCTGTTTGTGAGTACGTCTGTACAAGTGTGGCTTRCATTTTTATTTCACGGGCACAACAAAAAGTTATAAATCAATCAACAGTGCAGTTAAGCTGGTCTRGATTTCCCAGGTGATTTTAGGAAGTGTACACCTGTATTGCAAAATATTCAGGAACAAAATATCATATGGGTGCCATCCCTATGCTTGCTGATTAGACTGGATCATTGCAGCATGGTGGTTTGGGGAGCAATGGGGAACATGGGACCTTTTTTGGACCAACAGGTTGTGGGGAAAATTTCATTTTGGGAGGAGGAAGACTTGCTGTGTGTGCAAAAATGTGGAAAGATGGTGGAAGAACAAAAGCATCAGTTGGCTTTATGGGGTAGGTGGTTGCTACAAGCCTCAGCTCCCTGATTGACATCTCAGATACCTTTAGAAACATCATTCAAGGTGAAGGCCCCTGCATTTGGCTTGTGAACTCCATGCTACCTAGGACGAATTCTGCAGTTGTGAAGACAAGGCCGAACTCTTACACAGGGGACTGCACAATAAACTGGAAAATTCTGGGTGCTGTTTTGGGTAACTCTTAGCTAAGTAAAGGCTTTGAGATTGAAATGGTGGAAATAGCAACTCCCCTTTCCTGTCCYGCAGTCTGTGGAGTTGCTGCATAAGGTCTGACCTTGTGGTCTGTGTTGAAAAGCTCAATGATTTTTCTTAAATTTGGGATAGTGGGGTGTGTGTGTGTGTGTGGTGGTTTTTTTTTTGTTTTGTTTTGTTTTTTTTTTAAGCCATCATGTGTTTTTGAAGTTAGCACAGAACTGTTGATGGCCTAATGTGTCTAGTGAGGAAGAATGCTTAGGTTGTGTTCCCTTGTATCTGTCACTTCCCTTTGGGATGCCTCTAGGGTCCCTGCTATTTCAGTGTGATATGCAATATGCTCCTGATAACTAACGTAATTGCCTCTAACCTATATCAGATTATTTTTTTCCTATTTCTCTTACATTGTTCATGTAAATAACACAAAAAATTAARGGCACTATTTTTCAAAGCTAGGTATTTTTATTTATTTTTTCAAAGGCTTATCGTAAGGTGATTTTGTTGCCTTAACCATGAGAAGTTCTTAGTATATGATTAGTTGGAAGTTTTAAATGTAGAACAGCTTAATTTCTGAGTTACTGGGAAAAACGCCAGCCATAGATTTGGGAAAGTCTGAGTAATAAAATTGTAAAGCTGGTTCATCACTCAAATATGTTATTATTTCAGCTGTGTCTGCCCACTGCATGCTCCTACAGGCTAAAAATGTCAATAGGCTCTTACATTAATAGCTATTTTAGGTCTCTAATCTTAAAAGGCAGCACAAATGAAAGACCCTTAGATTAATATAAAATATCAAAGTTAACACATCAAGTGTTCTTTCTTGCTCTAGTTTTAAAAACTTCCACCCTTAATATTTGGATTATTATTAAAAATACACAAGTTCATAGATTAAAAAATCTAATCCTAAAATTAGATCACAGATGTTTAGACTCCAAACCAGCTGGGAGTGGTGGCATTTTCAGGAATGTAACAAATAGAACAAGCAAGGAATCGAGTGTAAACATGAAATTAGGAGTTATTAAATGTAGACAACTGATAAAAGAAGGCAAAAGTATTGCTCAAAACTGAGTGAGTTGAAAACATGGGAAAGGGTTTCCTTTTTCCTTGGAAAATATGCTAACACACTAAGAATAATACTAAATAAGGGGAGTAATGTCAATAATTCAAGAAATGCAGAAGAATTTAGTTCCATTACTGAAATGAAGCTGTGTGGTCTATTGACAGCATTTAGAAATACTAACTAAGAAAAAAGTTGCATTAAAACTGCTAAAGCTATTATTTTAAAAACAAACCACAAACTGCATAGTGGATAACAGTTTTGAATCTAGGGTACAAATAATTTGAGGAGTTTTGTTTCTCATATTGATCTTGAGGAAAGATCAGGAAAGCCTCAGAGCATTGGAGGAAGCTTAGTGAGGTGCTAGTTTTTATAAACAGTAAATGATATGTGGTACTCAGACACTGGTTTGTCTGGTGTTGATTACAAACTTTTGGAAAGATTATCATCAGGTTGATACGGGAACTGACTCGGTGCAACAGAAATTCAAATCTAATAATTGGAATGAAGCACCATACATTCTATGACTATAGAGGCTAAACTATTGATCCATTTTAGCTCAAATTGAGCACATTAAACTTTGTCATAAGCCATTTCTGTTTGGTAGTGTTCATATTGTACAGAGAAGTCCTGCAGGCTGATAAAACTATAAAATTGGATTGTCTTCAGAAAAAGTGCATTTGACTGCAGTCAAAACTGCATGTTGGTTGCTTCAAAGCAACAGTTGAATAGTGATATGAGTTTGTCAAAGAGTAGTACCCCCAGCATCTCTTTCTATGCAGGATTATTCTTTCTTTTTTTGTGCTGACAAGATGTTTGAGTGGGTTCCCTACACCCTCAGTAGAGTTACACACAATTCTGGATCCTTGGGGCAAGAAAGATTTCTGTTACAAAATGCATTGCTCTGTTAGTGTGTTAGTAGACTAAAACTTAGTTGCTTAGTTATATAGGAGAATGTTGCTAACCTGAACTTCTAATACCTAATCTTTCTAATACCTAATACTTTCTAATACCTAATACCTAATATCTTTCAGGAGAGGAAGATGTAGCTGCAGATGCTGTATTTTAGGGAAATATTTGGGGGGGGGGGGGGGGAACGTGCAAAAAAAGGTAGAAAATTTTCCAGATATTCATGTACTGTGCTCCTTACCTCCCTTGTGCTTCCCAGGTATGGAAGGACAATGCAGCAGGAAGTTTTATTTCTCATCTGATTTTTTTGTTTGGTTTTCAGATTCAACACCACACTCGTGAACTTACCACATTTTGCCTAATGGAATTGCTCAGACTTTCACTGCTGTAAAAGAAGAGGAGATTTGTATTCTTCATAGCTGGCACTGAGAGACTACCCACTCACTGTAAGTCAGTCTTCCTTATATCATGAATGTGGTGCCCTCCCTATAAGAAAGCAGACGTTAAAGTGTTGTGGRGCCTGTTTCAGCCTAGTAAAGAAGCTGTGTAAGAAGCTTCTTGCTGTGAAGAATCACTCTGTCAATGGAGAATGGGAGAGAACTGTAGTATAGCTGGCTTTGGGGATGATACATTGTGCTTAATTGTATGTCTAGAAGAAGAATTGAAGGATGTAGCAAGGAATAGGTAAACCTGGAGTTGTGCTAATGTAACCTTATATTCTGCTGAGATGACGGTAATTGTTCAAAAATACCTCAAAGCTGTGTTACTTTTGAGGGAACTAGAAAAAATACCATTTGTTGGGTTGTACTGTGTTTGGATTCCCTTTAATCTTAGGCTTTGGGGTTTCCACTGGTTACCTACCAGGTCAGGAAGGGACAATCTCACCCATTGCACCATTGGACTCTTTGTGGTTTGTGTCTTGTTCTGAAATGCTCTCTATAGACTGCAGCCAAAGGTAGGACTTTGGCAAGGTTGAGATTATGTTACCGGTGATATTGAAAAACTTCTCGTGTTGCCGGTGGGTGTGGTTTTTGCCTGAGTGTTCACTAATTGTAAAATTTGTCATTAGGAGGAAATTCTGTCCCAAGTCATATTGCCAGTCATGGCACTTGTGGTATTTTACCTTCTCTGATAGCATGTAAATGTACTCACGGTGCATCCTGAATACTTAACAATTTCTCTTTTGGGGTAGGGATGTTGATAATGCACTTGAGCTTCCTGGCTAGTTGCTTGTGCTGCATTTTAACTTTTTTTTTTAATACATTCTTGGCTTTTTCAACCTATAGGCATTAAATTAGTATTATAAGACASATAGGACAGGCAGGATGTTGTAGGTCTTACATGCATATAACTTACATATTTCCTTGCAGTTGGGAAGGCTGGATGTTCTGAACTGTGCAGTTCTTACAGTCCTGTGATTGTGTATAAACTAATGTTTTGAAATTAGTCTTAACAGGCTTACATGGATCTTTTACCTGTAAAGCAGAATATAGTACTGCTGTTCTGCACTAATTTCGCATTATACTTACATTTGTGTTTGTGTAGGCTTAGTCACTGCTTTAAGCTTGGTGAACTTTTGGCTAAATCTCTTGCAGTTTCTATTGTGAGCATGTAAAAGGTATCGCTAGCAGTATGTTGCCCAGTAGGATTTACTTTCCTCTGGAAAGCTGGAGATGAGTCATGAAAACTGAAGTATGTAGCAGGTAAAAGGGTTGAATCTTTGCTAGATGTGGCTGCTGTAAAGCACATTAACATCCATGTGTGCTTTCAGCTTCTACAAATTAGAAGCTGAAAAAGTTGGAGGAGAAAAGAGCAAGGAGTGGAAAATACTTCTACTTGGTTTAGTTGTATTGGTAGGTACTGCCATACTGCTACAACAGGCTCTCTCTGGGAGGTTCCCAGTTACTATAGGATCCTTTTACCTATGCAGATAGCAGAGATTATCAAATACTATTAGGAAATAGTTAGCTGATTATGTTGGGAAGTTTTAGGTTTAAGTAGCAAAGCAATGTTTCATGGTTGTCTAATGACTTTCAGAAAGTTTCAGTGTACTTGGCAGAAATGAATATAGACCTGCCCCACCCCAGTATGCAACATGTGACTTTTATTTACGGAGGGGGTTCCTGTGGAACAGGTATGTTCATGACTTACATGGAGTCATGCAGGAAACCTGTGAAAAAGTCAGGGCAAGCCCTCACTTTGCTTATCCTAATCTTTCCACTGCAAGAATGTTCTCCATTGAAAGACAATTTTGATATTGCTAAAAGGAAGGGTGGTAGATCTACAGGGATATAAAACTAACAGAGTTTGAACAGTTACAAAAAGGGAATTTTTCATTGCTCTTCTAATAGCTGTAGCAGAAGGCTGCAATGAGAACTGGTATTTATCTTAACAATAATATTTTTGTTTTCATACTGATGTAGTACCATCCTGTTGGCATATGTTCTTGGAATGCATTAATAATTTGTAACACATTTTTTTGAGATATATTAAATCTCACATTAACACATGGTGTAATTTCACTGAATAGCTCTATGTTTTTGGGAAAGGAAAGGAACAGTACTTGGTGCTCAAAGTGAATTCACCTTAAAGTGAAGTTATCTTAAATTCATTTTTACAAAGTTGAAAGCTGAATCTATGGCTGTTATAGAAGCAGTTTCCATATGTTACTAAGCCTTCAGAGGAATTCTTTACTGCTCTCTTAACTCAGGAAAATATAGTGAAGGAAGTGATCCTCATTCCTCAGTCCTCATGAATTTTATTTAAGAAACTTCATGGAACCCCTGTGTATTCCTTTGTTGCTATTTTCTCTCAGTTTTGCCAACCTAAAATTCCAAGCTTAATTCTTCAGTACAAATATTATGTACATTGATTTTTGTTTTTCTCTCACTTGGACCACTGAAATAGTAAATCTTGTGAAAGGTATTTAATTTTACTTTGTAAGCTGAATGTTGACAGAAATGTTAAGAATATTTGCAGCTTGACATTGTCTCCTGGCTCTTTACTAACTGTCTTATATGAGAAACTCCTTATACAGAACTAAACTCTGTGCTAGAATATGTCATTTAGTACTTCCTTTGAAGGAAAAGGAGGTCAAATCTTAGTGTGCATATACTTGTAAATGCAAAAATAACCCATGTGCACGATCCTAACTCTTCTTTGTGCACAAGCTTAYGTCTACGAATTTAAGATACTTCTCTCGGACAAATTCCAAAGTGTTTCTTGTGGATTTAGTTATGAATACTTGCACTAACTTGTTSAATGGATGGTAGCATAGGTAGATTATTCCTGCAAAAAAAGAGTGGAGAAGGGGAGAAAAAGGATGTTTGCTAACTTACTGTCTTAGTAGTTGCTATTGAAACAAATTAATTTTGTTATTGTTTAAGACTAAAATAAACTATACATCTGAGCATCATGGATGGCATCTATGGAAGGGAGGGGTGAAGAAGCAGGATAACTTTACCTCATAAGAGCATAATTTGTAATTTTTAGTTTTCGTCATGGGCACTTTGGTCTTAAACAGATAATACCTGATTAGACAGAGGAACTATTTGAAACAACTGGACTGCYGATTACAGAATAAAGTAATTTTTAGAATTTGTGTCAGTAGAAATCAAATGTTGGTGAAATTATGAAACGGTGGATCGAATGTACAGGCCCAGTTTCATTAACATAGCATTGTAAACCAGTCATAGCTTAAATGCATCTTTTAGGGCAAGTTGTCACTTGTAATTGCCAAACATGTCAGGCTGATGTTGGGCTTGAAGTGGTGTGAATAGGCTGTGAACTCCTTGGTCCTGTGGTGTCAAGGCCACAGATTTTCCCGCTGCATTAGTGACACAGTATTTCTCAGACATGAAAATGCAGATCTTTTTAATAGTTACTGCTTCCTACCTTGGAAGAGATTATGAACTTAAGTGCTTGAAATAGGCAATTAGCACAGCCAAAAGTAACTAGTAAGAGAAGATCATGAATCCTGTTTCCTGTTATACAAACTTTTGATTCCTTATGCTTATATGCAGAGAAAAGCAGCAACTGCTGTGTGTCTTGCCATTGCAGAGACAGTCAGGTTGGTCGCCCTTCATTTTAGCAACAGGAACAAATTGCCTTCTTACTGGCACTACAAGGAGGATTTTACAAAGTGAGATTCTGCATTTGCTTCCAGAAAGTGATACAAATAGTCCAGATTCCTACCACTGAAAATATTTTCATCGCACTCTCACTGAGCAGAAGCACACACTTTTCATCTGGAGGTCATGAACTCAGTCCTTTGGTGTTAATCAGTTTTGTGCTTGGAGAAGCCATGAAAACTTGCCTCTCATTTTAAGAGTAGCTCTAAGATACCACCTCTGTCTTTCAGTGTATGTTTGAACATGTGTTTCCATCAGCCTTATCTTTTTCAGAAAGACTGGGTAACTTTTTCCTGTCTTTGCATATGTAAACAAATAAGATGCTTATTTGTCCACCAGGTGAAGAGTAAAAATAATGCTTCAGGTACATCAGAAGGCAGATTTGTCACATTTCAAGGGTGGCCTTAGAAATTTATTTATGAAGAGCAACWGTTGTATAGCTTCAGGGCCCCTTGCTTTCCAGTTGTGCAATAGCAAAGGTTTTGCGTGCAAGCTAATTGCATGAGAGGGGAAGAGAAGGTTGCAGTTGTTCTTGGACTCCTTTAGTAGTATGGTAACGAGGATGTGGGACTGAATCTCTGATCCTGGTGTGTGTAATAGTGAATGAGGTATGGTTTTGGCCTGTAGTGGCTACTTTGCTCATTCACTGACTCCTAGTTTAAATGCCTTATACTCCCATTTGCTTTCGGGAAAAGGTCATATCCTCACTTTAATTCATAAGGCAAGTTCTTGTAGCAGTAGGTATTTGAAGAAGAAATGAAAATTGCATTGTTCCTTTAGGTTTAAAGAAGCTTCCTACACTAAGCAGAAAAAAATGTTAACAGTATAATTTTTTTTAAAGCCACCTGTGTAAAGTTCACAATCGGTGTGCTTCTGTAGTAATGTGTTTTAATCTTATTTTGTCCTCACATGTTGGTCCAAGCATGTAATCTGTTKTAGATTTTTCTGTTGCGCATCTTATCAAAGCATATATGAAGGATGAAAAAAGGTCAAACCTGACCAAGGATAGTTATCAGTAGTGATTAATAAACAGAAATGTATTTATTAAAATTTAACATGTTTGCAATATTTCTTTAATGAGTTTTTTAAACTTACTGACTTAATGCATGTGCCACACATGAAAGAAAATGTCTACTGTGGACATTAGTGCTTTTTAGTTACAAAACCATAGCAAGAATTTTTGAGAAGAAAAATATATTCTCCTGTCAGCTGAAGTTATGTTGAAAGAACATTAAGATTCTGGCAGAAAACCAGGCAAGTTCTTATCTGATAGGGAGTAAAACATGCTGGCTGGTAACTTGCAGGTACAGTAGTGAACATCAGAGCAATACAGTGTAAAATGATGTTAGAAAGCTTTAAGAAGATTTCAATGCAGCAGCATGTTTTACTGTAAATTTCACTGGTCCTCCTTTCTGTCCAGGTGACTTCTGTGCTTCCKTATTTCCTGGAGGATACCTGGGCTCTGTTGCTGTATTTTTGGAGGATGGCAAGTTATTAAAGAAAAGAAAAAGTTCTTGATCTAARACCGTATTTCATATGATGCCTTACCTTAAAAAGTACCAAAAATTTTTCTCTGTCTTTTTTTCCCCCCTAAGTTTTGTCCATGTATATGTTTGCCCCCAGGAGTTTTTTACTCCCAGTACTTAACTATCTGAACAATTTGACAACTGTCCACAGATGTGTTTGAATGTACTGCAAGTAGTAGCTTATTTTAAACAGAAGGAATTGTGCTTTCAGAAAAATCAAAGAAATTTCAATTATTATTCTACTTCAGAAGTCTAATACTAAGTGATTAATGAAAATGTTGATACTAGAAAATTGTCCTTCTGTAGTGCAGCAAGTGTTTGGAACTGCTAACAAGCTATCAAGTGCTACAAAATGAAATCATTTTAATTCTTGGGGGCTCTTATGTTAGCTAAAAGGTAGTATCAAYTACAGTAATAGTCAGAGACAGCAGTGCTCACTGTGTTGACAGTGAAAAAGCTGAGCGTGTTGCTGGTTGAGAGACATCAATAGAATTTGGTGTTGCTGCTGAGAAGGATAAGGAAGAGGTCAAAAGTGCCCAGTTCCTTTATGTGTGATTTTAACACCAACTTTTATTGGGCAGCAACTCTTTGCTTCTAAAGGTTGAAACTGTTTGTTAATGCAGTTTTTAACACTTAATGATGTGCTCTCTACCTGCTGATTTTATTTTTGTCATCACTGGACAAAATGGTATTAACAAGTGGTTGGCAAGGTAAAAGGTACCCTAAGATAAGCTAGTTTTACCTGTAATACCTTCCAGCATCTGGCCAGCAGCTTTTGGGAGAAAACATTTGGTTCAGAAGTGGGAAAAGCATTTATCGTTTAGCTCAAGCTTTGGGAGTCTGAAGGAAACTGGATTCTCCACTGTATGGAGGGATTCAGGCTGCAAAGTTAAGAACTGAAAAGTTCAGTGGATTTTGATTTGTCATGAGGGTAGTATAAATTTGCAAATTTTCTATGCCTGTAGATAGCTTTCATAGCTAGTAAATTTCTGACTAAATTTAGTGTGTTGTAATGAAATGGGGATGCGAAAATATAAACAGCAGCCTGTGTTCCCTACCCATAAAGAGGAAATGTTACATATCTCTGTCGTCATGTAAATTAAGGTGATACTGGAAAACTACAAAAGTGTCCCTATATCCAGAAGAAATTTTTTTTTTTTTAGTTGACTTTAGTCTTTTTGTATGTTTGCTTTTTATGAAGATATGGAAAGACTGATTCTCATTAAAACCTAATGAGCTATATGTGGATATTTCATAGTAAATTTAGCTTAGCAAAACAAAATACTTTCACAGACAGCTGTATGTATTTGCTTAATTAAGTAATAATTTATATAGCATCACATATGTCTAATTCAGATTCTTAACTTTACACTTGTTATTACTCCTGGAAAGGTGACTAAGATGCTACTCTGTGTATGACCTGTGGTAAACTGCATTTCCATGGAAATAGGTTAAAATACCGAAAAAGTAATTTTTAAAATTAAATTTAAAAATGTGCAACATTCATAGAACTAACTTACTGAACCAGAAATGTACAATTGTACCACTGTACTGATTTGTTTCTGGGTGTACTTCAGAAGTTTAAAAGTTCGGTTTGTTGGTATTTTGTTAATTTATTAGGTGAAGAATTAGCAGTTTTTTCAATTCCTATTTGCCTTCCCCCTTTTGAGTGAGCAATATACAACACTTAAGTCTAGGCAGCATATACTACCTGAAGAAGATGTTGCTATATAAAAGTTAATGTTAACTTTCCAGAGCAGCCTTGATTCCAAGTGGGTGATTAACAGCTCTTCCTAATCTCATGGTTAGAGTCCCCTTAAAACCTTCCATTTAAACATACGCTGCTTTAATTTGCTTTTTCAATTTAAAACCCTTTTAGTAGACTGTTGTCAGGCAGTGTAATAATACCTTCAGAAATAAAATTTCAAAGTCAAACATTGACAAAATTATTTTTGCTGATCTTTTAGGCTGTCCACAATGATCACCATTTCAGTATTTCTGATGTTCTGTCATCATCTGGGGTGACAGAATCCACCTGTCTCTGAGAAACAGAGGACACAGCTCTCCTGTCACCTTCCTTTCTGTTCTTTTAATGGGAAAGACAACAGGTCATAAAATATGCAAAAGCTCTAACTGCCACCTCTAAATAACTATTAGACAGTAATTTGCTTCCAATAATACTTTTTACAAGGAGTAAGTACCAAAGACTTTTAAATCAACACTGGTTAAACTCAGGTTTTATGATCTGTAGTGTTGTAGTTTGGAAAAGGTATTAATGAATACTCATCATTTTCTTTAAGTAAACATAAAGGGATGAAAATGTAAACAAAAGTGTTCTTTTACAGCACACCACTAAACCTGGAGAATTTGTTGCACATGCTGTATCTTTGCTGTACGACAATTGTTCACATCTGTGTCTGAAATACTGATAAACTTTCGTTTGGTTTTCTTATAAATCAGTCCTTGACAGCATGCATTTTTATTTTTATTTCGCTTGTTGGGGAATGTATTGGAGAGAAGAAAAGGGAGGCCAGCAGTGTGTGAGGGAAGACTGTGGCTGTCTGGCTGCAGAAATGAAAGAAAAATGAGGGGTTTACTGCTCTTCTTGCCTTTGTGCAGCATGGGCTCTTCTACAGAAGTAGGCTGTATTAGGCAGTTTTCCAGATAAATACTTGGATGTATCAAATTTGGAGACAAGGTTTCTTTCCTTAGTAGCCCAAATCCTGCTGGGGGGTGGTTGGAGAGTGAGGGAGTTCACTTGCCTGTTTTCAAAGTCATCCCATGACCAGCAATTCAAAATTTTTTTTACAGTCCCCTAAATACAAAATTATTCTTCCTTCAGGCCATAATTCATGCTTTCACTTAGAACAAATAGCCTTCTAGATTTAGTGTCTATCTGGCCAAACGGTAGTTTATAGTTCAGCTTTAAAATTTTTGTGTATAGTTTACGTTTTTTTTAGTGCCATGCAGTTCTCAAGGAAATCTAAAAGAAAACACTAATAAGAGGTGGTGATAGCTAAGTAACAGTTGTGTTAAGGGCATGATTCAGCATCTCCTGCTGCAACTTGTGAGATTTCCATCTACTCTGTATTTGCAGGCTCCTTGGTGAAGGAATGCTGGTGACCAGTGTGCAGGGGCTGCTGTGGTGGGTGTACTCTGTGCATCTCTGTGCCTGTCTCCGGAACTGGCCAGTATGAGATGCTGTGGAAGAAAATGGCAGTCCTTATCCTGAATAGTTATAAAACATTTGCCCTTTTGTCAGAGCCTTCCTATAATCTTCATCAGGGCGACTTATGATCTGGTGTGAAAAAGGTGGTCTTCATTTTTTCAAGTTTATAGAAATTGCACATCCTGTTCTAATAAGCGTATACCTTGRTGGTGTACATGAAGCTAGATAAATTTATATTATAGGGGTTGACTTCAGATATATTTGGCAAAAATAAGTCGGTTTTCAAGGGTGGTGTATATTACTCCTACTGGCAACAATTGCCATGACCTAATATATCAGCTTGAAAAAAAAATGCTCATTTCATTTAAAAAAAAAAAAAAAAAAAGTGAAAGTACAAAAAAAAAATCCCCAAACACCAAGCTAAAGAAAGCAATGACTGTAAGGAGCTGTAATAGCTGCAATAACAAACTAAGTTGGCCCTTGAAATGAAAGGGGGGGTTGGAATAAACACCCCTTCCCCCCAGTGGAGTAAATTTACAAGATATCATTAAATCTCACTTGACAAAATTGAGATGTCTTGTTCAAGACACTTGCAATGCGAAACTTCATTTTTCCTTTGAGGCTGTTCTCTTCCCACCCTGGAAATACCTGCAAGCTCTCACTGGTTTTGGCTGTGGTGTTCTTAAGTTTGTTTTCTCCCTGCAGTTGTATTTCAGATGGAAGACTTTTGTAGAATATCACAGAAGTATTTGTCAAAAGAAGAACCACGTAACATTCCTAAATACTGAGTATCTTTCACAGTGTCAGTATGTCAAAACAGTATCACTGACGTGAGCTGTGCTTTAGTAAAAGTGAATGTGTTGGTAGGAGCGTGGCACCATGCATCAGTAGTCATCATCTCTGCATGGCAGGAGGAAGTACGGAGGACAGTATGGCTGAAAGATGAGAGGACAGTAACTAGAGGCTTTAGAGAAATATAAGGAATGAAAGGAGTGATAAGAATTTCTTACAACTCCGTATTTCTGCACTTAAAATCATATATTGGGCTTTGTATAATACAAGTATTTTTCAAAGCACAAGTAGAAAGACATTTTCAAATTTTGACACTGTCTCCCACAGCATTCTCCTGGAGAAGCTGGCGGCTCATGGCTTGGACGGGTGTACTCTTCGCTGGGTAAAAAAACTGGCTGGACGGCCGAGCCCAGAGAGTTGTGGTGAATGGAGTCAAATCCGGTTGGCGGCCGGTCACGAGCGGTGTTCTCCAGGGCTCAGTTTTGGGGC